>MU863753.1:0-23078 GCA_033575675.1 Parathielavia hyrcaniae | reverse complement strand
CAATGTAGCCACGTTCGCTGAGAATCACCGAGAACGGAGAACTGGTACTGAGAAAGGCATGTGAGGCTTGATTCAAGAAGGGGCGGACTGTTGGCAGTAGAGATCCCATATTTCACACCCCCTTTGGTCAACAAGCAAGAAGAAACGACAAATTACTTGCAACGAGATGGTATTGACAGTCATCTCTCAGCTAAACCTGCACTCTACCTACCAACTCGAAATCATCACAGACTGCCTCAGATGGTCTGAACAGGTGATATCTCCGGCAAACACCAGCTAGTTCTTCTCGACCTCCCCCTTTGGATTCTCGACCTGCACAGAAAGGCTGTCGGGCTCCTTCTTCCGCTCGGCCTCGACGTCGGCGACCCTTCGGCTCTTGCCGTCAAAGACCTCGGCGATCTCCTCGAGGGTGCGGCCCTTGGTCTCGGGGAAGAGGAACCAGATGACGACAAAGAGGGCGGCGAGGATGCAGCAAAAGACGATGTAGTAGCGCCAGCCAATGTTGCCCATGGCGATGGGGTTCACAAACTGGCCGATGATCAGGCCGGCAAAGGTGGAGCCGTAGGTGACGCCGACGCCGCGGGCGCGGAGGCCGTACTCGAAGCTCTCGACCGGGTAGGCGATGAGCAGCGGGGACCAGGCGATGTCGTAGAAGAAGTAGTAGATGAATATGAAGGCGACGACGGCGTTGCCCATGGCCTGGTCAAGCGTGGCGACGAAGCGGGCCGTCAGCACGGTCCAGACGACGTAGCTGACAAACATGCCGGCGACCGAGGTCAGGAACAGGGTGCGGCGACCCAGGCGGTCGACCATGAGGGCACCGGCCAGCACGGCGGCCAGCCAGTTCCACACCTGCAGCAGACCGTTGATCAGGGCCTGGTCCGACGTCTTGATGATGCCGATGCTGTTGAGCACGAGCGCCAGGTAGTACGACACCACCGACGCGCCGTTCCACTGCACAAAGAAGTCGACGATGAAGGCGATGAGGGTGCGGTGCCGGTTGGGCCGCGTGCGCACGAGGTCGGCGTACGACGTCGTGGCCCGCGCCTCGCGCTCCTGCTCGACCGTCGTCGAGATCTGGTCTATCTCGTACTCGACCAGTGGCGAAGCCTCACCGCCGGCGGCGGCGTGCCACTTGGCCAGGATCTTGCGGGCCTCGGCGGCCTTGCCGTTGGCCAGCAACCAGCGTGGGGACTCGGGAACGGAGAAGATGCCGAGGAGCTGGAGCACCGGGATGGCGCCTTGCAGGAGCGAGGGGATACGCCAGCTCCAGGTCGAAGCGATGCGAAAGGTGCCGTATGTCGACCAGGCGGCGAGAACAGAGCCGCAGTACTGTGATGCAGTCCAAGTCAGTCACCCAACAGTCATCAAGTCCCCTGGACGAGAACATACGAAGAAGGTCTGGTACAATGCTGTTATCTTGGCCCTGTGCGTCGGATACGCGAGCTCGGCGACCAAGATGGGCGACGGCTGGTCGACGAAGGCGGTGAAGAACCCCAGGAAGAAGCGGGCGGCGATGAACTGGGCCACGTTCTGGCTTGAGGCCTGGACGGCCGTTGCCGCGATGAGCCCAATGAGACCGACCCAGATGGGCAGCTTGCGGCCGTAGCGGTCCGTGAGCCAGGCGACCGGCAAGACGGCGACCAGCTTGCCCACGGGAAAGATGGCGTTCATGGCTCCGAGGACGGCCCCTGACGGATGGTCAAAGTAGTCGCGCCACTGACTCAGCGTCTGAAGTCCGTTCATCATGGACCCTGTGCGGTCGGTTGTTAGCAGCAGCTCATGTTCATCCTTCTGCTTCAGAATCAGGAAGGCTCACCATCGAAGCCGATTGTTGCCGCCGAGAGCAGCGGCACTAGAAGCCAGAGGTTGAGCAGGAGAAGATGCTGGGTGCGGTACCACGGTTTCGGATTGGCGGGCAGGACCTATCACGCTGTCAGCCGTGGGATCGAGGTGTAGCATGCGAGCTTCTTACCGCTGCGAGCTCGGCGCCGACGACTTGCGCCGCCCCGGCCTTGTCGGCCTTGTTGCTTCTGCTAAACATGGTTGTGGATCGCAGTGGTGGTTTGAACTTGGGACGAGCTGCGGGTGTAGAGCGAGGGTGCCACGAGGTAGAAGTGGGTCGAGAAGACGCAAAGTCTTATACCTTGAACCGCAGCAGAGCCTCTCCGATGGCAACCCGACAAGTTGGAGGCTGGACCAGAAAGAAAACAACAACACCAGATTCTGACGGTAATCGCTCTCCGCATTCTGGGGCCCCAGACCCCGTGAAAACCCCGGATGCTGGGCCCAGGGCAGTGGATCGCCTGGGGTATCTCGATCCTGTGATCATGACTGGATTGCTCGACACCGGAACTATTGACCCTCTTCCCCATGGTTTTCCTTGGCCCTCGTCGTTGCTTCCGAGCCGGTCCCACATCCCGAGTTCGGATCGCGTTGGGATTCCGGCCGAGCTCCGGAACCTGACCACTGAACCCTGAACCCCTGAACTTCTGAACCCCTGAACCTCTTTCTCCCGTCATTTGCCCCGCGCACCCTGCCACTGCTCCGTTCCTTCGACGGGCGTGGCCCACGAAGGCCGATGGCCAACAAATATCTCGGCTCGCGGCTTGAGATGTTGCCTGTCGGGTGTCAGTGGCCAATCAACCGCCAGCAGCAGACAGACGAAGTTACCACTCGGAAAGCAGGCTCGGCCGGATCAGCAGGTGGGTGCCGCGTGCAGATGCCGGAACCGTCCACAGCGGGGCCCCGCACGTTTGACAGAAGGCCTTGGCTTTGTGGGCGCCGCTGGAGGTGTCGGTAAAGTTGTAAGTGGTGATGAGTTGGGTGCCCGACGAAATGTTGACATCAGCATGCGCAAACTTGGCGATCTGTGGTGTTTCTGTGTGTTAGCACCGGGAGAACAAGCACTGGTTGGCAGGATTCAGAGCAGGATAGATACAATCAGGTGTGTCCCTCCGGCACCCTTGCGGCAGTGCTCGCATAAACAGGCGAGGACCGCAGTGGGCTCGGAGGCGATGGTGAACTGGATGCCGCCACAAAGGCAGCTGCCGGAGTATGGTGCCGCCATGGTAAGGACTGATATGAGAATCAAACGGCAACTTGCTTACTCCACTTCTCACTCAAATGTCTCTTTTATTTGTACCTGCCACCGCGAGCGAGCTTTGCACGACTTACACGGGCAGGTATCTCGACCGAGACCCACATCCCGCTCCGAGCAGGCGCCGATAGTCCGAACAATAGAGGCAGAAGTGCGTTACGTAGAAGGCAGTAAAGCGGCGACGGCGGCGAAATCTAATCAATACGAAAAGGAAACGACAAGAACAGCAAGGTGGCAAGAAAGGAGAACTGATTCGAACAGAGAAGTAACAGGCAGAGTGAGGCAAAGAGGAGAAAGTGAGCCTAGAAGATGCCGTGATAGGTACTGTACAGTCCATGGGAATAAGGACCGCTGCCCTAGGAACATCGAATTCCAGTCGTATCCTCCCTTGGCTTCGTGGTCAACTTCCCCGTGGTCAACTTCCCAGCCGGCTCACATATCCTCAACTTCAAACTTGACCAGCAGCGAGCACTGCGTCTCGTGACCCCTGAGATCCAGCATGCGGACGAACCGCCAGCCCGGCTGAATGTAGAGCAGCCGCACAGCCGAGACAGCCAGGATAGTGTTGCTGGAGAAGGTGTCGTCGCTCTTGAGCAGCATCCTTACAAATACCAGCTCGTCGTCGAGAAACTCCCACTCCAGCGTCTCGTCCCACACCGGATCCGTCTGCTCTGGGTTCTCGCGCTCGCCGTGTCGGCCAAGATTGAGGAAGGGCAGCGATAATTCCCTGCGCTTGTGGTAGGGCGCCGTCTTGCGCTTGACTTTGATCAGGCCTGTCCCGCCCCCCGGCTGTACAAGCGTGCAGGTCAGGTACGGCTTAATATCGCCGGCATCGCGACCCTCGGGGAGGGGAATGCCGGTGGCGCCGGCAACGCGGAGACGCAATCTTCTGGGGCGAGCCTGCGACAAAGGGGCGCCGCTGCCGCCCAAACGGAGGGCAGCCGGCTTCAGCACGTATCCCGCCGTGCCGGCAAAGAGGGCGTCGTTGAGCTGCATGCTGGCGCCAAAGGTCTGCCAGTTGAGGGCGCAGATCTGGGCCCCAATGCCCCAATACTGGACGGGCGGCAGATTCCGCGACGAGATGCGCGTGCCCTTGGGGAAGACGCGCATCAGGTGGCGGGCGTTGTGCTGCGCTATCTCGACGGCATGCTCCGCCATGTGCGTGGCCACACCGGACTCGGAGATGTTGATCAAGTGATGCTGAGGAGGGCCCTCATCGATCTTGCCCTCGGTATACCAAGACGTGTCGCGAGGCTTGACCGACTGCGCATAGACGCCAAGCTCGGCCAGTTCCGGGACGATGATGGGGGGTGGTGTGGCCTTCTTCTTCGCCCTATACTCCTCGCGCGCCTGCTTCTCGCCGTCTGAGTCGCTCGAGTCGGACGAGTCGCTCGAGTCGTCGGCCTCGTCGGGGAGATGGTACTCGACGATGACGGCAATCTTGGAGCTCAGATCGTCGAGCGTGACGGGCTCGCCGCCCTCCTCTTCTTCGTGACCCTTCTGGCGGACCGGCGCGCTCAGCAAGCGGTCGCCCCACACTTCCTTCATAATGTCGACCAGGCGCAGCTGCCCGTCCGTGTTGCAGTGGTTCTCGAGCGACACTAGGATGGGGGCTGGCGCATAGCCCTGGACCGGAGGCGCAGCGGCCTCGAGATCCACCACGTCGCGGATCGTCTCGCAGACGGCTCGGAAGGGTATGTTTGAGACCAGAGTGTAGCCATGGGTGACCTTTGGCTCACTCGGATCATCCGAATTGTCCCTTGCGCAGGTGTCAACAAGCTGTATCTCTTGCGTGCCTTGAGACAGCATGATACTCACCAGGCGTCGATCTCGATGCAGCGCGCCCCAGCTCTGAGCGTGGTCTCGTACGCCGCAGCAGACGACGCACCGTAGAGCTGATGGGCCATCAGATACGTGTTGTGCGACGATGAAACGTAGTACTCGGCCAAGGGCTGCGATCGGTCGATGAGCTGGGCCGGCGGCGACACGACGGGTAGATCGAGGAGGGCGTTCATGCCTTCGGTGTCGCCCTCGCTCAGAATTCCTTCGTGGGAGAGGAACAACTGGAGCGCCTCGCTGACCCGCAGGCGGTGCAGCGTGACATCTGTCTGGAAGGCGCTGTGGCCGCCGCCGGCCAAGGTGTCGGCGTCGATCTCCTCGCCGATGTCCTCGTCGTCCTCCTCGCGCCTGGCACTGCTTTTGAACGGGTTGAGTCTCGCCATGCGCGACGAGAGCCCCAAGAGCGCCGAGTCAGCCATCGTGGTGCCGGGGCGGTGGTTGGGAGGTTGAAGTTTGTAATTGAGCGGCAACAAAGGATGAGGGGTTGACATGAACAGAGCGGCCGCTGCGGCGGGGTCGCTGACGAACCGTCACCACATGCCGCCCGAGCCGCCAAGAGAAACGAAGCGGGAGATCGGAAGGATTCAAGGAATGGAAGTGAGCGCCTTGATCAGATGCTGTGGGGATTCCATGATCACTTTGGCTCACAGTTGTCAAGTTTGAGATGAAAGGGTATACCGAGGATTTTCCCCTATCAGCATCGATCACATGCAGGGCAAGTTGATGAACCACCGGAGAATAGATGAAATCCCTTGGCATGGAACCCAGGACTCAAATCCAGTACTCTCCAAGGAAAATAACTTGGATGATATAACCATCGAATCTAAAGCGCCAAGTGAGACAGAGTTTAGAAAGAAAAATGCAGTTTTGTTAGTATAAGGTATCATATACGCCTTGTTACACCAAACGCCCACATTCACTCGTCACACATCTTGCCCCTGCGGCAGTGCCCCAGGGACCCGCATATAGAGGTCGCTCACATGGCCCAGTCCTGATCCTCTGCTTCTTGTTTCCGTGTTGGCGCTGTCGACATCCTCCCCCCATTGTGTCCATCGCTCTTGTAATTCCGCGATTCGCGCAGAGGAAGCAGCGCGGCCGTCAACGAGGTCCTGCCGGGTTGGTTGACGTCTTCCTCGCTTCCCCTCGTGCTGGCGGACTGTTCCCCCTTGGCCTCTTTCTGCTTCTTCTTGCGCATCTTCTTCATGACCTCGCCCGTCAGGTCCTGCTTCAGCAGCCGCTCGAGCACGTCCTTCTTGCGGGCCCGCCGGCCTCCAAGCGAGATGAGCACGCCGGCCGTGACGTTTGTCACGATGGAAAAGCACAGCAGGGCCGTCGTCGTGCCGGTGCCCCCTATGTCCCCGTAAGTGCAGGTTCCGAGGGCGATCTGGAAGGAACTGTGGAGATCGAGGAGCAGCACGATGGCGACGAGCAGACGGAGCGGAAATGCGTGATGCGTCTCGGTTTCGTGCGGCTTGTAGAATGTGTGCGATTTGGCGAGCTTGGTCTGGTGGTAGACGAGCCGGTCTTGTTCTTTGTCCGAGAGCACGGGGAAGAAGTCGTCCTTGTCTTGTAGATTGCCGGTCTCGAGGTCCGAATTTGGGCCCGCGCCGGTCGGAAGGTCGTTGCGATCCCGTAGCTTGGGCAGCAGAAGCTTTTTGCGCAGTTTCCACGTCTTCTGGTCTTTACAGAGCCGCTACAAGTCAGTATCAGGCGGGAGATGGGAGGAGTGAGGAAAGCTTACGGTAGTAAGCTACAAACACCATATGGTACGTGTCGATGGCGCGGAACGGGGCGAAGCCAACACCGACGACGGCAAACAGGGCAACTAAGGTGTAGTCGATGACATGGATGGCGTAGACCTGTCTGTCTCCGACGTAGATCCACCCGATCAAGAACAGCACCCAGGCTAGGCCAAAGAGCGTGATCAGGGTGGCATACAGGGTGATGAGGAATCCGAGCGGCCGCCTGGTGTACTTACCGAACGCCTTGAGACGCTGCTTGATCTTGGAGCGGCGCGAGTGCAGCATGTGGCGGACATAGTCGTTTAGGGCTTTGATGTCTTCCTCGGACCAGCCTTCGAGCGACGCGTCGTTGGGGAGAATGGCGTACTGAGGTTGACTTAGAACCGAGGACAGGCTTGGGGAACGGGCCCCTGCTGGCGAGTGTTCTCGTCCTCCTTCTGTGCTTGGCAGATCCTCCTTGGAAACGGGGAACGCTCCGGGTATTGGAGGTATCTGGGAGAGGTGGTATGTCGGCCTGCGGTTCACCCAGCTGCCGAGGGACGGCACGAAGAGGGAATTTTGAATGTTGGTTAACGAGGAGAGGGTCGCCACTTCGGGGTCTGGTTACAGTGGATGTCATGGGAATGTCAGTCGAGGGTCGGATATGGAATCGAAGCAAACATTGAACGCACCAACGACGTCCAGGAAGTCGACAATTCTCGCGTCGTAGCAGTCATTGTCTTGTGCCTCGTGCAATGGATGACCGTGGATCGTCAGGCCCCGCCGTGATCCTTGTGGGCGCGTTCCCGACTGCAGTCCGGTTGCAGCTGCCACTGGTACAGCCTCATGGCTCGATTCGCGGGTAGATGATGCTTCGACCAAGGTTGGTAACGCGGTACAGGTTGCCCCAGGGGGAAACCCGGGTCGATTGGGTTCTGAGCTTGACCGAAGCCGGCCTTCCAGGGGTCCCCGCTCAGGCACCTGGACGGGGACGAGTCCTGATGGCAGATTCGGTACTCTCAGCCTGCGAAGCTGGATGGCCGATTGCGAGCGGTCGACGGTAGTCTGACGAACATGTTGGGCTGCTTGGGGTGCGGAGGAAGCAGGGGCTGCAGGCCGTGCTGGAGGTTGCTCCGTTGTCGGCGTGCAGGGGGTTCTCGTGTCCAGGACCGGCCCAGTCGGCGCCGGTTCAGCGTGTTCAGAGTCTTGGGGTCCGAAGTAGTCGCCATTGTCCTCGCCGGCGCCGTGCTGTGCGTTTGTATCTTGGGGAGATGGGAGTTTCTCCGTCATGGTCCCTGGTTGCGGCCGCGCGAGGTTGCTCGAAGTTGCCACGAGCCATTGTGCTTCAACTTGAAAGCAGTGCCTAGCATAAAAGAGTGCCTCAGTTGATTCTAGATAACCAAAAGCTTGAATTCACCAGTGTTTGGAAGCTAGCAGTCCAATAACAAATGGCCTTGCCAAGCCAGGGGCATCGGCAAGCCACTGTGACGTCATATCAACACGCGACAGTGATCCTGTTCTGGTCCCTTGATGGTTGGCCGAGCCGATTAGCCGAGCGCAGACCTGCAACTTTCCAGGCCATTTATCTGAAGACGTTTCACATGAGCCGCGAATCAAAGTCGAAGCTCCTGGTTGTACCCAGCCACTGACGCGTGTGGTAAAGAACAGGCCGAGGAACGGTTTGTAACATACCACAGCACACATCAATGCCACTCGGCGCACATGCCGCCTGACGTTGCGTCGCTGGACCTAGGCATGGTAAATGTCTCAAGGCTCATGGCTGCTTCTCCCACAGAACTCGGACGAGTGCTTAACTAGACATGCCTACCAGGTACCTTCATCAATAACACGGAAGGTCGCAGAGCCCGCAGGCCCCTGGCGGCAAACCTCGCCTCAACCACAACCAACTAGGGACCAAGCCAACGCGACTGCAGGCGCTTCTCGGCCTTGACCTCCAACCCCCGAATCAGTCAACGCGAGTCGTGTTGAACAGACGATTTCCCGTGTCTGTCCCTCCGCGGCCTTGGAACTTGTTGTCCGAAAGCCGCAGGGCAACGAAGCTCAGGGCCCTGTCTGCCTCGAGGGTCTGGCCGAGGACCCTGGCAGAAGAGAGGGACTGTGCCTGGACCACGCCAGCGACCGCCACAATGGGAACGACCGGGTCGAGCTGCCGGATCCGATGCACAAATTCCACCATGGATTTCCCGCTGTTCACGACCGAGTCCACCAACACCACCGTCCACTGCCCCTTGATATGCTTGACCGTCACGTCGTCGGGACGGTACGCGTGCAGAAACATGGCGCTCGGCAGCACCTGGCTTACTCCCTCGGCCATGGGCCCCCCACCGCGCATCAGGGCCACTATGGTCGTCCTGCTCTCATGCCGGATACGGTGGCCTATGGCGATGTGACCTTGGACGTGCGTGATGTCGTACGCCTCGAGTCCAATCACATCGTCGTTCGCGAGGAACTCTGTGGCCAGGTACCGGCCAACACGCTTGTGTTCCTTTCTAAGGCTAGGACCAGCCACTCTCGAGTCCCGCGTTGGTGTCGTGAGCAGACTCGCCGCATTTCGGGCCGTGGCATGGAACGTGCGGTCGCGGTTGTCCCGGCGGCGCACGACGGTGTCCAGAAACTCGGTGCCGGTGAGCTGCACGAGGGGAAGCGTGGCCGTGTCGAGCCGCGGCGTCGCGTCGCCCGGCAGCAAGACCTGGCGAGCCCGCAGCCCGCCCTCCTCGATTGCCCGCAGCAACTTGGCGTCCATGGTCTTGCTCCGACAGTGCTCTTGTCCAACGACGACGATGGCTTGGTGCGCCTGGTGCATCATGGGTAGGTCAAGGGGGCTGTCTCCCATGGCCCAGACGTACAGGCCGTAGAGGTCGCGCATGCGCGAGACCAAGCCGGCTTTGACCTCGGCCGTCACGACATAACCATCCGAAATACGGCCCCCGCCGATCACCCGGACAGTCTCCGACAGGCCCGCTCTCGCCAGCACCATGTCCCAGACGCGACGCAGCCCGCAGGTCAGGACGACTGCCGCAACGTGTCGGTGGTTCCGCAGACCCTCGAGAAGCGAGGCAATCTCTGGATGCAACCTCACCGATGACGCGACCTCGCCGCAGATGGCGTCGAAGTCGTCTCGACTCGCATTCTCTTCGTACAGGAGCGTGGCCTGGCGGAAGGCAGTGTAGGTGTAGCCCAGAGGGCTGCTGAACAAGGTCTCCAACGGGCCGTGGCCCGCGTCCCCGGCGGGCTCCATCCGTCGGGCAGCACGCCTGGCCACGGCTGCCCAGAACAGCTCGCCCGTGTCTACCGCGGCCAGCGTCTTGTCGGCATCCAGCACGATTGCCGACTGTAGCTTCTCTTGGCTTCCGCAAGCGTTGAGAATGTCGTCGAGATGATGCTTGGCGCACCCGAGGTTGTGGTCGGGGGTGTGGCGCTGAAAGTCAATGAGCATGGCCGCGGTCTTGTCGAGTGCTTCCGTCATGTCAAACACTGACGTGAAGAGAATGCCGTTCGCGAGACAGAGGCGTCGTAGCTCTGTCTTCTCGGCGTCTTGCCAGGCGCGAAGATGCTGGACCGAGGCAGGGCCACGGGAGCGCTGGTCGGTTTCACGCCACGCCGCCACCGTTCTCGGGTCAGGGTCGAGGTAGACGATGTGCGTGTAGGTGTCCATGTCACCCTGCGTGTGCACCGATTTCCCGGCCTCATCGCCTTCGCGCCAAAACATGACGTGACCGGTGACAACGGCCGCCCGCCCGGTCTTGGCACTCTCCTTCCCAATGGTTTCAATGGCCGCCTGACGCCAACCCGCCTTGGTGTCCTCACTTGCTTGTTGAAATTCTGCGAGACCGCTGGGGACGAGAGAGGCGATCACTTCCGAGCCCTCGGAGAAGGAGAACAGGGTCTCGCCCAGCTTGTCCTTCAGCTTCCCCAGCAGGGTGGATTTGCCAGATCCAGGGACTCCGTAGAGGCCGATCACGACAGGGTTGTCTCGTGGCATGGCGTTGGGGGTGCTCTCGCTTTTGGCGGTGATCGTGACCATGAATGCGTTCGATGGAACGAACTGAAGTGGTGTCAATGAACCAATGTAGGGGGCAGCGAAAACAAAACTGGCGCCGGGAGGGATCTGTGACCTCGTTGAGCCGTCCGAGTCCGGGATCTCGGTTCTTTTAGGCCTCTCATATCCCCCGCCCGAGTCGACACCCCCAAGCGCATCGTCCTGCAAAGCAGGTAGGTAGCAAACGGCAAGTTTGATTACCGTGGGCCTCAGTGCTTACGGGTAGATACAGAACGGAGACAAACAACAGGGCCGCTGCGTCGGGACACGGCATGATATATGGTGAGGCCCACAAGGCTGACATGAAATCGTTATCTCTCGGGGAATTGGCACGAAGCCAGCATCGCTTTGTGATATCTCGAGGCACATGTCGGGGTTGCTCGTGGCTTGTCATCTCCCGTCAAGGGCTGAGAATTGACTGACGCTTCCCGAAAACCCAGCAGCCGGCATGGTTGACCGCTCATCGGGAATACTGGGGCAACCAGCCTCGGCCGTGCAGTCAGCCAAGTGCGCTCAATTAGTACGGATACAATAGAGTAGCGGGTTGTTCCAGAGGCAGGCGAAGATTCATGGTTGCGGCGAATAATGCTTTGCGTTTTGTGGTTCTCGCGGCGAATATTGCTTTGCGTTTTGTGGTTCTCGCGGCGAATGCAAATTGCAAATCTCAGGGCATATGCCGGCACTAGCTCTTGATTAGCATTTGCTTTGGAGGCTGAATGGATAGAATTTCTCAGTAAATTCATAGCATACCGAGTGAAGTTGGGGACTTGTGCCCTGTGAGAGCAAACGACCAAGATTGAGTCGGAGAGTCAGTCCACTTTATAGAGAACCGGTTCCAGCTGGAATTCGCTACTGTTTGTGTCATTAGTGCAGAGTATTTTGATCACCAGCAATGACTCGGGCCAAACCCAATTGACATTGCTGAGCTCGAGTTGTTTTCAGAGATGCCCATTTCGAGAGGTTTCAGCTTGCAACTGAAGAAGCTGCGGTTGTGCAGAAGTTCGGCCACCATGTGCCCCCACTCTCGGCTGCAGCGGAAAAGGCGTTCTTGGCTGACGACAATGGAAAGTTCTTCCTTGGCCACCCAATCAGGAGCTGCCTCCTGCAGGTAATCCACCGAAGACCCGCAGGATTTGCCAGTAAACGCGTGCCAGTGGAGAGCGAAAATCCATTTGCACGTGCCATTGTCGAGCTCTGACGTTCATGCCCAATGCCTCCCGTCTTCCTTCCCACCTGCGCTCAGCTGCGCTACAGATGTACTTTCACAACTTGCTCGGGACAGCCCCCGGGTGGTGTCACAATAGAGCTGGATAGCCGGAAGCACAGTCAACAGGTGATTCTTGTTCAGCAATGATTCGTTGCAATGCGCGCGAGCCGCTCTCGCTGAGAGATCCCGCTGGCTTCAGCTCTGAAGAAGCCGACACCAGGCCCGATTCGGATACGGCAGCCGCAGCGCAAAAACCGTTGGTGGCGGAACGGGAAGGGAAGGTCAGTCGCTGGATCGTCACCCCTGCCCGCTTTAATCCGTACACCCACATGTTATCGTCGGGCGGCCGGGGACCCAGCGGGCATGGCCATTGGCATGGAGTGGGCTCGGTGGAGCAGCTCGCGTGCCTTCGGGCGTTTTCTGCGCAGAAGAGGAGCTTTTCCCCCGGTCAACAAACCGCCATCGCCATAATTATTATTAAGTCCGGACCAGCCCAACCCTCAACACCAAAAACCAGGATCGGCAAAGGGATCACCGCGCCTCGCACTCAACCAGCTCGCCGTCTGCACGCGTAGCTTCGGTCCTTCCCGCCATGAGCGCCTATCCCGACGCTGCCCCGGCCCGGGGCAGCACGCCCGAATTGCATGTGCCCGTCGACGCGGATGGCGACGAGCTGCTGAACGCCATGGGCTACACGGCCGAACTCAAGCGGAACCGATCGACCTGGCACGTGGCCTTCATGTCCTTCGTCCTGGCGTCCATACCTTACGGCCTGGCCACGACGCTGTACTACCCGCTGCAGGGCGGCGGGCCCGTCGTCGTCGTCTGGGGCTGGCTGCTCGTCAGTCTCATCATCCTCTGCGTTGCCGCCTCCCTGGGTGAGATCACGTCCGTCTACCCGACCGCCGGCGGCGTCTACTATCAGACCTTCATGCTGGCCCCCTCGGGCTTCCGCCGCGTTGCCGCCTACATCTGCGGCTGGGCCTACGTGGTCGGCAACATCACCATCACCCTGGCCGTGCAGTTCGGCACCACCCTCTTCTTCGTCGCCTGCGTCAACGTCTTTGAGACGGAGCCCGGCGTCGGCATCTGGGCCGCCGAGACCTACCAGGTGTTTTTGACCTACCTCGCCATCACCCTGCTCTGCACCTCCATCTCCGTCTTTGGCAACCGCTGGCTGCCCCTCCTGGACGTAAGCCGTGCCGCCCTGCAATCCTCGTGCTCGGGACTGGTCGACGCTGACACGCTCTAATTAGACGTTTGCCATCTTTTGGACCTTTGCCGGCCTCTTTGCCATCCTCATCACCATCTTGGTCCTCGCCAGGGAGGGCCGGCGCAGCGCCTCGTTTGCCCTCGGCCACTTCGAGCCCACGTCGGGCTGGCCGGCCGGCTGGGCCTTTTGCGTCGGCCTGCTCCACGCCGCCTACGCCACGTCGTCGACCGGCATGATCATCTCCATGTGCGAGGAGGTGCGCCAGCCGGCCACCCAGGTGCCCAAGGCCATGGTCGCCACCGTCTGCATCAACACCATCGGCGGCCTGCTCTTCCTGGTGCCCCTCATGTTCATCTTGCCGGACCTGGCCATGCTCGTCAACCTGAGCTCGGGCCAGCCGCTGCCCACCATCATCAAGTCGGCCGTCGGCTCCTCGGCCGGCGCGATTGCACTGCTCATGCCCCTCATGGTGCTGGCCATCCTCTGCGGCGTCGCCTGTTCCACCGCCGCCTCGCGCTGCACCTGGGCCTTTGCCCGCGACGGCGCCATCCCGGGTTCCAAGTGGTGGAAGCAGGTCCACCCCACCCTCGACCTGCCCCTCAACGCCATGGCGCTCTCCACCGCCGTCCAGATCGTCCTGGGCCTCATCTACTTTGGCTCCTCCACCGCCTTCAACGCCTTCTCGGGCGTCGGCGTCATCTCGCTGACCGTGTCGTACGCTGCCCCCATTGCAGTCTCCCTGCTCGAGGGCCGCGCCCACGTCCAGGGCGCCAAGTTCTCGCTGGGCAAGCTGGGCTGGCTTTGCAACGGTGTCGCCATGGGTGCGTTTTAACTTGCATGATCTGGTTATGACCTTGAATCCTCGCTAACCGTCACTTCCAGCCTGGTCGACCCTCGCCGTGCCCCTCTTCTGCATGCCCGCTTACCTCCCCGTCACGGCCGCGAGCGTCAACTATGCACCCGTCGTGTTTATCGGCTTCGTCATCATCGCCCTGGTGTGGTATGCGGTTTGGGGCCGCAAGCACTACCGCGGCCCGCCCACCGAGAGCGTCGGCGTGGAGCCTGTCCCGGGCGACCACAGCGACGGCCCAAACAAGAAAGACTAGCGGCAGAGCCCGGTCATGCTTAGTGTCGTCATGCTTAGTGTCTAGTCATTCCACGTATCACGTTTCAACAGTAGGATAGTCGCGAGGCGTTGGGCGTCAAAGGGCCACTTCCAGCTGTTTGTTGTTGCAGCGATACCCTTTGCGTTCGGGCCTGCTTGGCTCAAATAGCAACTTCAACAGTGTAGATCGATCGGTACCTGCTACGTAGTAGGATACATAATTGACATATCAAGAAGACGGGAAAGACCTCATTACTTTACACTGTCTGATCTGAAGCTGGCGCCTTTGTCCATCCTGGGCAGGGGTTGCACCAGGCGCAGCACCGTCAGTCTTGGGCAGCCGAGCCTGGGTGAGGGGCGTGCTGCTCGCAGTCTTGATGGATTGGCCGCCGCTGACACCGACGTACCCACCGCCGTACGCATACGTCTGGCCAGCCACGCCCCTCTCGAGGAGACCCAGTTCCCGCACCAGCGCAGCCGCCGCCACGATCTTGAAGCTTTCGAGGTCCCGCGCCGAGCTGCGACGGCCGGGGTGAGCCGCCCTGTACTCCTTCTTGCAACCGGTGTAGAGACAGGCAAGGCACAGCTCGAGCGCGTCCACCTCGCTGCTGTACCCGCTCGCCGAGCTCGGATTCCGCATCTCCTTTGTGATCCAGGCCGTGATGCGCTCAAACTCGTCCTTGAGCTTGACGGACCGGTCCCGCTGCCGGTTCGACTGCACGCCCGTCTTGTTCATGATGAAGCCGACAAACACTTCGAGCTCGCGCAGGGGCTGGTGCGGGTGCTCTGCACAGTCGATCATGACGCCGTGGAGGGCATCTTCGTAGCTGGGGTACAATGTCAGAGAAACAACATTCACCGAGGACAGAGAGACCGGCCACTTACGCGTGGCGGATTCTGTGGGCCTCGTCGGCGCGGTGCTGCCACTCAACAGGCCCAATCGCGCTCACTCTCTCCTTGACCGCCGTAAGGAACTGGTCCCAGAAGGAGGGTCCGTCTCCCGAGGCGATCACCATCCGAATGTCGCCTGTCCAGATCTCGTGCTCATCGACGGCCCGATACAGCCGGCCCAGGATTTTGTCGGAACGGTAGTACCGGTGCTGCGGGCGGTCCTCGTCCTCGTCGTCGTCGTTGCTCTGCGGGGCCGTATAGGCGTCCAGCTCAATGGCGGATCTGTCGTGGATGGTGATGTTGGGTCCCTTGGCCAGAAAATCGGGCCGCCATCGTGGGGCTTTGCGCAGCTCAGGCTGCGACATGTCGACCTTGCGGCCCGTCTTGGAGAAGTCGACGGCAGCCGAGGCCAGCTCGGCGAGCTTGATGCAGTCGGGATCTAGTGTCCCACCACCTCTCTGGTCGGCCAGGATTTTGTGCCGAGTTGCTACCACCTAGATTTTCCGGTTAGGATATGTCTGGCCTGGAGGAGTGGGAGGGTCTCGAGAGCAGAAATGTTTAAAGGGTCAAGGGGTATCAAGACGGAAACGCAAGAGCTGGGCGCTTACCCCAAGGTGGTCCATCCCCATGAAATCCACAAAAAAGGCAGCCATATCTGCCGTCTCGACTGGCTTGTCCAGCTCCAGTGGCGGGATGCGGGCGTAGTCGGCGGGCGCAAACGCCCTGAGCGTGCCAAGCACATCCGGGTCCCAGATGACGTGGTACAGATCGCCGTCCAAGTCGCCTCCGGAGAGCTGGCTTGGAAGGTCTCTGTTTCCCCACATGCTGAAGACGACACTGTTGCGGTGGTTGGTGAGGGGGTGGCCGTCGGGAGGGGTGACATTGCAGGCCAGCTGCACGTCGCCCGGGTGCAGGGCAGGCGACCGTGTCACGACGACCCGCCCGGGGCCGGGCGGCTCACAATGGCGGTCGGCTGCGTCGTACGTTACGTGCACCTCTCCCTCCTTCAGGAACCCCGTCTCGTCCATGATGCCAAACAGCGTCATGCCTTGCCGGACAGGAATCCTGGCCCTGTCCTTGAGCAGGCGAAGCTCCCCGAGCAGGATGGCCTCGACGGCACCCCGGAGAAAGTTGTCTCGCCGGTAGTCGATGCCCATGACCTCTGTCTGGCGGAGGAACTTGTGCAGTTGCATCTTCTCGCCGACCCTCTGCACCCCAAGGAAGCTTGCCGTGTTGAAGACGGTGGCGGTGATGCCCCGAAGCCGTTGCACTTCTCGGCGTTGCAGGTCGAGAAACCAGTCGTCGGGCGCGCCCATGTCCTCGAGGATCTTGATCAACTGCCGGTTTAGGACTAGGGGCACCGGCTTGGAAGCCAGGTCGCAGATTTCGAGTTGTCTGTCGTTGCTCTCAAACTTGAGCATGGAAGAGCGGACGCAGATCTTTCTTCCCTCGAGACGCGGATCCACGGCCAGCATGCCTTTGGCTCCGGCCCATCGGATCTGGAAGGCGGTTGGAAATCCTTTGGACCTGGGGATGACGTCGTAGACGGCCTCGGCAGCGTCTCGCGAGATGGCTCCGACGCCGTCGCTGAACACACGCCCATTCCGCTCGACGTCCTGGATGCGCAGCACCTGAACCATATTCTTGTCGAGGTCAACCGCATACGGGGTGTCGGAGAAAGCCTGGCCGATGCGGGCAGCACGGCGGGCTGGCGACTTGATGTTTTTGAAGTCTCCAAGTCCCGTGATGATGAAGTCTGGAACCTGTACTTGGCCCTTGTGGACAAAGGGCGCCGACAGCCAGGCGGAGTGGGCACGCAGCGAAGAGTGAGAGAAGCCTAGGAGCTTGTAGACCCGCCCTGCGACTTGAATGCCGTTCGTCAGGACCGACTTGAATCGCTCACAGATGGCGTCCAGCGAGATCTTGGTATTGAGAAAGAAGAGATCCTGGCCGTCCTCGTCACAAAACTGGGCCCGGACGAAGTACGAGGTGTGGTTGGGAAATTTGCGCAGGACGCGGTTCATGGGTTCCAGCTCGGGCCCGTGAAGTGTGATGCGCGTCGGCGTGACGACGGCTCGGAAGACGTAGGCGCGAGACTGATCACCTAGGAGCTCCGACCTCAGGGGAGCGCTCTGTCGCTCGAGGCGCTCGGCTTCTTCAAGGCTCTCCATGATCCCGTCCACCTCGTACATGCCGGGGTCGCCGTGGGGCGTGGGATAGTCGATCCACTCAAATAACTTCTTGAAGGCGTCGACCGAGACTGGGGGCTTGTCGTTGCCGGCGGCCTCGGCCTCGGTGAACAGCCGAACGAGTCTCTGCGCCAGAGCGGATACCGTTGACGGATGGAGATAGCCGTTTGCCACCAGCGCCTGGAGCAGGAAGAGGATGCCATAGGGCAGGTCGCCGGCGGTGTTGTACTTTGCGAGCTGGGCCCGCAAGTGCGCCCAGGCCACGTGGAACATGGTTCCCGAGGCGTATTGAAATCCAACATGGTAGCGAGTTACGAAAAAGAGCTCCCGCTGGCACAGCCTGGACATCTCGGCCTGGAAGTCGCTGCGGGTATGCCTGGTGATGGCGTTTGGAAACCTGACATAATAGACCAAGCAGCATTGGGCGATCGCTGCGTGATCCCGATCGATGGCCTCGATTCGTTGGCGCTGGTTGTCGCGTCCCCTTTGCGTGCCCGTAAGTGTTAGGTGCCCGAGTGCCGGGGCTAGATCGCCGTCCTGCGAGGTCTGCGAAGTTAAGATGACGGGAGCCCACGACAAGGTAATGGCGGCGCTGCCATCGTGCCACCACACCAGCTCGACGACGCTATGATAGGGAATGCGGAGCTTGACTCTGCGTCCTGTCAGGGTGATGAGCAGGCTGCGCCTGGCAAACTTGACCAGGCAACGCTCGCGCGCCAACCATTCGGCTTGGAAGGTCAGGCGTCCATCGTTGAACGCGTGGTAACCGCAGCTCAGCTCCGTGGCTTCGAGTGTCTTTGTTGGCTCCGCGGCGGCTTCGTCGTGGCTGTGCTGGCTGGCTTCAAGCTGATGTTGGAGGCTTCTCAAAGCAAACTCGTCCGGCTCCCGGTCGCTGAGTTTGCAATATACGTTGTTGCCTAGCAGCTGAAGTCGAGCTTGCGTGGGCGGGTATCTGTGTCGGCGCGCCTGGACGGTCGGCGCAGGGAGCGGGACTTGACCGTGGCGCTGGAGAAACCGCGCGCCGTCGGTCTTGCGGAGAAAGGTAATATGCCCGAAGTTTTTGTTCCTCTGCTTCTCGGCCACGTAGTCGGTGACGGACAGCTGTTGCATGAATGGTTGCAGCTGGTTGCGCAGCCCGTCTTCGGTCAACCACAGCGGCAGGTTCCTCATAAACACCTCCATGCTGCTAGGCTCGGCGTCCCAGAAGCTAACTCAAAGGCGTCGCGAAGGGGTGATTGCCAAAGTCGCGCACTGAGATGGGGAATCGCGCTGTTTGAGGAAAGCCGCGTCTCGAGTTGGACTGACGTGCACCAGAAGCGGAGACGGGTAGGGTTGGTGCTACGCCAATCGATGCTGCAAACAACGTCGCCGCCGATGCGGAGAGTTTGTTGGAGAGGAGTCCGAGGAGGATTGCCCTCAGTGCCCGTCACGAGATGGAGTCAAATTCCGAAAGCGCGGGCATCCAATGTTGCCTGTTGAGTGAGATGCCTGTTCAAGGTTCAAGGTTGGGAGAGCGAGACTTGGGACGAGGATGGGGGAACCGGCAATAAGCGACCCTATTTGCTGAGCACCTTTCCCCTCTGGATCTGACGCTCTCCAGTCAAACATGCACTTTCCCATCTCGTGTAACGTAGTGAAGAAAGCTGCGTTGATCCCAAATGGCCAACTTGGTACTCCGCTCCTCATGCCCGCTGCAGTGAGGCCCACCACAGCACGGTACTAAGCACAGTAGAAACGTGCGGCAGCTGGCATTTTCCATGACTCCTCATGATCATCAGAACCACTGCATTACTCAACTGACCTCATCCTACTGGACACAGCTGAATCCATCTGCGACCCTTGACATCCATCGTGTCTGTCCTTCCCGGGTTTTGGCCTCCGACGTGCCGAGCCCCGAGAGTGGGGATCCGGCCCGGATTCGACCGGCCCCACACCGGAGCTCCGATCCGCCCGGGCCGGCCCTCTTCTCCGGAGTGTAAGTGCACCCGCCCAGCCCTGTGAGAACGACTGCGCTCTAATCTCATCGGCCGGTCGCGTCACAACTATTCATGTGATGTGTCTGCCATTGCGCTTGTGAGCTCTGACTTTTACTTCACTAGAGCTGGAGCAGCGCTGTTGAATGGATCAACATTTGAAACCGCACGCCGAGGTACGAAGAATCCAGCGGATACAGGTATAGAACACAGGAGGTGGCATGGGTTGATGTCGTAGTGTTGTTATCATTTGAGGTGAGGTGTGACTCGGACATTGTTTACATGTATCCTACACTTCTGCCACAACGCACTGGTACGTGTTAGCATGGACACTGGACAACCAGGCCGCTCACTTCTGCTCAATCTCGAGGCCGTTTCCGACAGCGGTCCAAGCCAGCCTCAAGCCCGTATCCGTCTTCACCCAGCGGATAGCCCCCCATACCATTACAAACCCTCTTCACTCGATTACGTGACCACTGCCATCTCCAACTCCACAATAAATAGCCTTGCACAGCTGTGCGCAAGCTCCCCTGCCGGAAGGAAGTTCTTGTAGCCCTTGTCCTGTCGAGACTGACGCACCGTCCCGACTCGGCTCCCAACTTTTTGGATCCATCTTCCTCAGGCCGGCGGCCCCGGAAAAGGGCGATGGGTACTTTCAGGGCCGTCCATGTCGCTGGGCTTGAGTTGATGCTCGGGCTGAGATTAGGCTTGCGGCTTGGGTTGCGCCTGAGAACGGCGCGACTCGATGAATTTGGGAAGCGACTCAGCGTCCGGTCAGGTATTGCGGAAGCATGCCAAGTTACCGACGTATCTTCGCATCCGCCTTCGTCATCGCCCACATGGACTCGACATCCCCTGGGGGATCGCACAACCCCTTCTCCTTCGAGTACTCAAAACCGCGTATCTTGCCTGCCATAAACACCATCTCCAAGCACCCCTCCATCGCCTGGTCAACTTCAGCCCGACTAACCCCATGGCAGTCCGCAAACCGGATCGTCTTGACAACTTCCAGCAGCGGCTACTCTACAGCGTCGATGGCAGCGTCGCTCATGTCTCGAGCAGGCAACCCACGGGGCGCACTGTGAAGCCCACTGCTCGGGAGCGTGGGCAGCAACACGGACAAGGCGATGCACACGACATGGCCTGATTCGCCTCCCCTCTTGACCAGGAATGTGCAAGTGTCTTCCTGTGGGATGGTGACCGTTGCGTTATCCCCGCCGTCGTTCTTGGTGTAACTGATCTTTCGATAGAGTGGTAACTGAGTTAACTAGCCATTTGTAAAAGAATCCGTCCTCCTCGGGGAAGTTGGTCCAGAAGAACCAGAGCGGCATGAATAGCTCGGAATCGCGAAGAAAATCCTGAAACTCGGAGCTGTTTTCTGCCGCTTCGCGCTCCCAGTTCCGATTGTAGGCTTCGGCGAGCTTGGGGTCGTCGGGCCTGCAGTCGGGAAGGATGAAGCGCCTTGGCGATCCGCCGTGTTCGGGTTGGGGCTCGAGGCCCGGGTTGGTGGATTTGGATTTGCGTTTATAGCCGAGGACTCTGCGAAGGAAGGGGAACATCGTGGGTGCGCCGAGGGTGGAAGTGGTTGGCCTTGGAGGGGATGTGACCGTGACATGAAGGCTGCGGGGGATGGAGGCGATGGCCACGAGTCCTTGTCGACGCGCCAAATCGAGCTGTTGGAAATGTCGAATTGGCTGTATGTATGTGCGCAGCCGGACGCGCCCGAGGAACGACATCATGCTGTGCTTGGAAGCATTCTGCCAGGACGACAGAGACATCACCTCAGTCTTGTGCGAGTAAGTGTTCCCCTATTCATTTCCCCCGCCCTTTCTCCCTCTTCGGTCTGTCCAGATATTGGTGACCTAGGCAGGTAACAGCGGCTAGGCGGCGCGCTTTCTCCAACCGATCCACAGCAACCCATCCCAATGGATCGTACGTCCCCCCTGCAGCACGCTTGTCAGGTGAGTTGCGTGCTTCCTATTCTCACCTATCCCTGCTTCTAATTGTCAGGAACACGTTTGCGAAGAACGCAAGGGGGAGCTCATGCACCCCGCCGGGGCCGCGTCCCTGCAGCCCCCAAGATGGTGTCAAACGCGATCACCGAAGACACCCGCGACGCCCTGAACTCGCTGGAGCCGAGACGCCGACCGCTGCGCTCCTACAAACCGTCGGCCAAAGTTCGAGAAACGTTGATTTCCGTCGAAAACAAGGCAAAAGCGGCCAAGAATACGTCGAGTGCGGCCGCGCGACCCGATAGTGCACCCACCCTGGATGGGAGATCCAGCGTCGCGCAGAGGCTGCTGGCCGAGGCCAGCAACGCGCGTCGAACCATCGAGGAGCTGAAAATCGTCATCCAACAGCAAACCGACATGATAGCCAGACTCAGCACTGAACTAGTCTCTGTAAAAGCAGAGCTGGTCACCGTGAAAACAGAACTCAACGACGTCAAGAATTGCGTGGCCGAGGAGCAGAAGCAGGTCACCGAGGAGTTGAAGCAAGTCTACGCGCAACTGAACGATATCTCGATCACCTGGCCCTTACTACAACGACCATCTCGACAAGCCCAAACCCGTCGTACGCGAATGTTGCGAGAACCCCACCGAATAGTTTTCCAGCGAACCTGAACTCAACATTGTCTGTGGAAACCACTCCGTCGACTATGACCGACTCGCTGTTCTGCACGATCGACACTTCCAGAGTAGAGAGCGGAGGAGGGGATAAACTTCGGCGGGGCGATTAGGACCATCGTGGAGAGAGAAATTCGGGGGATGGAAGACCGAGTCAACTGGCGATGCCGCGCAGTGACCAAAGACCCGAAAAACCCGAACCGAATCAGGATTGCCTGCAGGGACGAGACCGAGCTCGGAATAGTCAAGCAGGTTGCGGAGAGGAAGATGGCGCCAGGCACCCGAGTGCTACGAGACGAGCTTTACCCGATCAAGGTCGACAATGTCAACCGCTCGGTGGTTCTGGACGACGAGGGCAACATCCGAACTGGAGCTGCGGAGGCATTTAGTCAAGAAAACGAAACCACAGTGGCAAAGATTGCTTGGCTGAGCAGGAAAGACACAGCGAAAGCCTATGGATCAATGGTGGTTTACGTCACCAAAGGGAGCGATGCAAGGAGATTGTTGAATGAGGGTTTCTTCCACACTGGGGGAGAATTGGGGTACACACGGGTGTTTGAACGCCGGGTGCGCCCGGAGCAGTGCTACAACTGCCAGGAAATCGGACACAAAGCCTTCAGCTGCAAGAAAGCCCTGGTGTGTGCAAAGTGTGCCAATCAAGGCCATCACCACAGCGGGTGCAAGGAAACGATTATGAAGTGCGTTCTCTGCGGAGGACCACACGAATCTTTCAGTCAAAACTGCCAGAAGCTTAATCCTACTAGCCAGAAGTAGGACGCACTCTCTCGACTTGACAGTTGAGACCACTAACTCTTCTCCCCTTCCTCTAACCCCCCAAGCACCCTCGTGGCACTAACCGCAGGACTCGCTTTAGCTGCTGAAGATAGGACGCTAAACACTTGGAGAATATAGCCTTCAAGCGCGCCTGCAATTTGTCAACTAACCACGAGCTTTCGACTTGTACGAGATCAGGGCAGAATTACAGGGCTCCCACCAACTAACGTAATCTATCACCTTTCCGGTCAGACCACCTTTCCGGTCACTTTTCAGCCCCCCACCCACCACGTCGACTTTGTCCGCACTCCACCACGCCATCGTGCCCGGCAAAATGTCAAAGCCTCTTCAGCACGAAGATAGGATCCAATTAGCGGTC
>MU863752.1:5014-24412 GCA_033575675.1 Parathielavia hyrcaniae | reverse complement strand
AAGCGAATTACGCTGACAAGGGCCGAGATACCCTTCTTGACGGCTATTCCGAGGAGGATTTGAAGCGGATCGCCAGCGAACTATGGGCCCATACAGCACAGTCAGCCGAGTGCCACCTTCGGACCTTAGTCGACCTGCTTCTCGGCCACTATATGCTTACTCGGGGAGGCGACCGCCGGGCCCTTGAGATCTCGGATCTTTTCACATTCGAATTCGCCGGCGAGGGCCCTACCCGGTGTATGCCGCTCATCATCACTACCCGGGCCGGGAAGCAAAACCAGCATGGCCGCTTGGAAACCGCCGGCGCCCTCCGGAGCCGTGACCCGCTGATTTGCGTCCTTGGTGCTGTCGCCTTTTACCTGCTTCTTCGGTGGGACCTCACCGACGAGCCATTCCCAGACTTCAAGAACCGCGCACAGTGGTACGATATTCGGCTGTTGAAGAGCACCGACGCTGGTCCTACCTCCGAGTTCGCATACAACAGCCAACGGGACTGGGTCATCAAGGCATTCGCATACGCTGGTATCCAGTCGAGCAAGAAGACTCATATCGGCCGGAGCTCTGGAGCCAAGACTGCTGAGCTGAAGGGCATCAGCGAGGCACAGATTCGGCGCGCAGGCCGGTGGAACCAGGAGCAAATGGTCGGCTGTTACCTGAATTCGCTACCCCGGAAGTTCATGCGGACTATGGCCGGCCACCCACCGCAGATGGGGTGCTTTGAAATACGCCGGGCCCGAACGCCGCCTCCAGATTCACTATTGCCGTTGATCTGGCCAGGCCTGAACAAGTGGGCTGGCAAGTTCGGTCCAGGGTCAGGGCAGGTCAACGACTTAGCAGCAGCTGGTTTCACAGGCTTGTTGTTCTACCTCCGGGAGGTCGTCCTGGAGGACTCAGTTTTACTGATGCGCCAATTCCCGGAATGCGCAGTATGGAGCCACCCAGTATTCCAGCACGAAGACTACACATCATACGCAAGCCAGGTGATGGCGTTGATAGAAGAAGACGAGCGGCCAAGTCAGCTAGCTATCTTGACGCAAGCATTGCCAGTCCTTACCGACTATCTCAAAGCAAACGAAGCCCGGCGCGAGGCACAGATGACTGAGCTTTCAGCAGCTATAACGGCCGAGATCTCTGCAGCCAAGGAACAGGTAGCTGGAGCTTATCAGTCTTCCTTGCAAGCCTTCCTTGCCGAGAGCGTCTTCCAGCTCAAGTCAGCCTCAATGCCAATACCAGCGCTAGCGCCCGCGCCACCAAAAGGCCGCCGTAGATATACCCTTGGTCAACATGCAGAAGGACTCTATGGTTCATACGCTGCCCCAACGACTGCCTAAGTATTCTCAGACCAAATGGGAAGGGCCGTCAGATTCACCTTATCACCTGTAGTAAGTCTGAAGCGACTCTCCAACTTGTGACTGGTACTCAAAACAAAACGAGGCAAGGGGCAGAATTTGATGTTACGGTACATCTATTCATTGTAGTCGAGGAGTGACTATCATCCTACAAGCACATGCCGCCATCAACATTGACACCCGATATCCAGACCATTCTCTTCCGCTCACTGCAAAACTCGAAAGTAATGGGCAGGATCCAAGGCCTGCGCAAGCCCATGTTCCTCTGTGACCACTGGAGCTGTCTGGGTCCAGCTCGTGCATCACGGCCCCCATGGCCACGTCACTGATGCCCCGTCCCCAGGGCGTCTCTGCATTGTTGGGCCCACCGCTGCTCGCGACCGCTGGTGGCAACGCGTACAGGACGACGCACATGGCTTGTGGAACGGTGAGGTTCAGGCTCTTAACCAGGTACAGCCGCGTGTCTTTCCACGGAATCGTCACCGACACCTCCTCCCCGCCCTCGTGGCGCTCGATGTAGTGGATATCTCGCTCCAGGTAATTGTACCCCAGGTCCACGTGTTCGTATCCCCTCTCCTTGGGCCAGAGAGCCTGGAAAAGGGCAAGCGGTATCCTCAGGGGCATATCGCGCAGATGGTGAGAAGAGGCGGGGTCGTTTTCTTCACGCCTTGGGGAGAGGGCGTGCTCGGGTTGGGGCTCGGATCGGGAGTCGCGCAGAAGGTATCGTGGAGGAAACCCGAGCTTTTGTCAGAGATACTGGTCCGCCTGCATCCTATCCACCGCGGTATCCTCCGGGAAACCGGACAGGTGGAAGCCCTCCTTCCTCACGTACCAATAAGTCCCCGTCCTGCCCCCAATAAAAACCACCGCGATACAATACGGCACAACATAATCATGACGCAGGATATATTCCAGGAGCGCCTGCTTTATGGCGTCGACGGCATTCTCGCTCAGATCTTCCTCCGCGGGCAGCACCGCGGCCAAGGCGAAGGACGCAGGCGCGGAGTGACCGCTCTTCATAGCGAGACACAAGGACGTCCGGTCCCGCGGAATGTGACCGTCACCTCCTCCCCGCCTTCTCTTTTGGTGTAGCTGATGTCCCGAGTGGTCGGTGGGTAAGTATGGACGAATCCATCGTCCTCGGCCATGTTGGCCATGAGATAGATGGACGGCCATTTCAGCGCAAGCTCCATGTCGGGGTCAATGATCTTGGGATCAAAAACCTTGGTTTGGGAATCGGGTCGAGACTCGGGCAGAAGGTCTCGTGGTGACGACTCCCCGAATGTCATTTGGATCCGATTGTACTTCTCCATCACCTGCCCTCACGACCTCCTCTGGCGGATAGCGCAAGCCCCTCTCCCTCGAGTACTCATAAATCCCGACCTTGCCTCCAATAAACAACACCGCCATACTGCCCTCCACGTCGAATTCATCCGGGCATTCTGCAGCAAGTCGAGATATGTTACTATCATCCGCTTCATGGCGTCGACGGCACCCTCGCTCAAATCTTCACCCGTAGCCAGGACGAAGCCCGCAATGCCGTCCTGTCTGATGCCGTTGACTCGGAGCTGAGGGTCGCCATACCGAAGGGCCACAGATATGGAAGTACGGTCACGCGGAATGGTGAACGGTCACGCGGAATGGTGACCTCCACCTCCTCCCCGTCCTATCTTTTGGTGTAGCTTATATCGCAAAGGGGCGGCAGAAATCTAGTCGAAATCGTCGTCCTGGGGGAATGTGGCAATGAGAAAGAAGACGGGCTCTCCCAATTCAGAGTCGGGATCATCGACAGTGGTTTGGGGGCTGGTTTCTGCCACTTCGCGCTCGCGCTGCGAGCTCTGGTGGAGGGCATCGTCGAGCTTGGTATCGTCGGGGGTGCAGTCGGGCATAGTGGGCGCGGGGAGCAGGCGGGTTCCGGCGGGGGCTCGGACTCGGTTGATTTGGGTTTGCGTCCATAGCCGAAGATTCTGCGGAAGAAGGGGGGTGCCATTGATGCGTTGAGGGGAGAAGAGGTGGTTGGTCTCGATGGGGACGAGGTGGTGAGGCTGCGGTGGTAACGAGTCGCAATTCCTGTGCGGCGCGTCAAAGTGAGTAGGTGTTGGATGCGGTGAATCTTGCATGCGCGCAGCTGGACGCGACCAGGAACTGGAGACAACATCGTGCCTGGATGCACAAAGAAAAGACGAAGACCGAGAAGACAAGAGTCTTCTCTCGGGTGACGTGCGGATCTTTTCTCCCCTCCCCTTCATCCTCCGCTTTGCATTCTTGTCGAGGAACTGGCATACCCCAATACGGCGGCTAGCCGGCGCGCTTTCCCCAGCCGCCCCATGGTCCCATGCTGTCCAGCGACGCGGTCGTGAGAAACCCCAGGTGGTGGTAAATGGGACGTTGTTGGCGTTGCGGATACTTCCACGATACGGATAACTTACCGAACGAGGCAAGCAACCCAGATGGATTTGACCAATCGGATAGCCTACGACCTGGCTCGGTTGCTGACAAAGCCCAGCAACATGGTCTGTGCGCTGGATATCAGATGGAAGCGAAGTGGAGCCAAAATTTCGAGTGGTGGATCGGATCGAAGTAGTGGTGTACACAGTATTGTACGGTACGTACGTTACACATCGAAAATAACGTTGCTGCAGTCGACAGAACGCGCCCAGTCTCGGCGCCCAGTCTCGGCGCCCAGAGTCCGGTTCCAGTTCAACACAACCCAGATATCGCGACACCACCACGCATCATCCTCAGTTTGTAACCTCTGGTGTGCGTGGCATCCACTAAAGTATATATACCGACACACACGCACGTTTCCCAACATCGATCAATATCTACACGCTATCGAAATCATGGACCAGGACCAGTTTGGCGGTCGCACTGACGACGATCTGTTCTCTGACGACATCGAACCCGTCGACGAGACCGTGACTCTGTCCGCGCCCGTGCCGACTTCTACCAGCCATGGGCACGTACAGATAGAACCAGAGCCAGAACCCGAACTGGCGCCCGCGCCTGCGCCTGCACCCTCACCTTTGCCCGCCGCGCACCAACCGGCTCCTGCGCCGAAGCCAGCGAGGTCGTCGCTAGCACAATCTCGCCACAACCCCACCGTCCAGCAAAACAAACCCTCTCGCCCGGCCCCTGGCAACATCAACGGCAGCCACCGCTCCAAACCTCCCCAATCCGAAGCCAGCGACACGCCATTGGCCGCAGACGCATCCCCTCCCAAAGCTGGCCCCAAACAACCCCCAACCGGCCCGCGCGAACCCTCCGCCCCCCGCAACAGCAACATCAACACCAACACACCCAACAACAACAACAACAAAAACAACAACAACAACAACAACAACAACACACCCAACACCTCCAACAACACCCCCCCGACCAACACCCCCCCAACCACCACCCCCACCCCCAACACCGCCTCAGCTGTCTCCACAGCCCGCCTCAACTCAGGCGCGAACCCGCGCCAGAAGCTAACCGACGCCGAGCTCGCGGCGCGCATGGAAAAGATGCGGCTGCTCGCGGCCGAGAAGACGCGGCGGTTCGAGGAGGCGCAGCGCGACGAGGCGCAGCACGCGGTGGCCTACGCACGGGGCATGGAGGAGGCGCGCAAGCGGCGGGCCGAGGAGGCGGCGCGGCGCAAGGTGGAGGACGAGGAGCGCCGAAAGCTCGAGGAGGAGCGGGCGCGGAACAGGGAGCGCAAGCTTAGGGCGCTGGAGGGGAAGGAGAGGGAGGGGGTGTGGGATTTGGGGAGGGATGTTGGTGAGTTGGAGGGTGGGGATGATGAGGGGAGGAGGAGGTTTCGCGGGGCGCATGGGGGGGTTAGGGGGGTTAGGGGGTTGGGGGGGAGTCGGTTTGCTGGTGGTGGAGGTGGAGGTGATGGTGTGGATGAGGGTGGAGAGTATGTTGAGTTTGGACTGAGGGGGAGGGGCGGAGGGTTCCGCGGGCGCGGTGTCAGGGGAAGGGGGAGAGGAGGTGGACGGTTGTTTGATGAGCGGGAAGGGGAGTATGGCCGGGAGCAAGCCAGGCCCAGCGGACCTGCGCCGGCGCCGCGTCCGCCAAAGAAGGCCGACTTGAAGTCCGAGGACTTCCCTGCCCTGCCGTCGTCGACCCCAGCGCCGAAGAAGATTGACACCGCTTGGGCGGCGAAGCCTGTTGCTGCTGAGATGCCCATCTCCCCACCGGTGGGCAAGTGGGACGAGGAAGTGGCTGCTAGTCTCGCGGCCAACCAGACCTGATCATGGGAAATGCGGTGGAGGGCTGGCCAGTCAATCGGAAAGGGAAACAAGAGCGCAAATGTGGCCAGTCGTACGGCATTGGGCCAGCTGGGAATTTACGAGGTGCAGCAAGTTTGTATCGCCTGGCGCATTATGTCTGGCCTGGGTACTTTAGGCCGCGGGCGGCGTTGTCCGCTTGCGGTGTGGTATGCGATGCATGGGGGGCTCTTTGATATGGCAATCAAGGTGGATTTGAGTATCTTAAGTATCAACCGTTGCCATCCAGCTTTTAGCCCTCCTCAACTCTACTAACACACCAAACCCCCAAGTCCCGCCTGTGCCCTCGTTTCCTCAGGAAGTTCAAAGCTGGTCACCGGGGGCGAGTCCCACCCGTCCGGCGGGCCAAACTTGAACTTTGCGCCGTCAGGCTGATGTTGTTAAAAGTAGGTACATGGGCATGCCGGGCTGTGGACTAGATTGGTATTGTACTTGGAGGCGTTGGGGAAGGCTATGCGGAGCAGCCAGCGACTCAAATCTTTCGTACTTCCGCTTTGGCTACAGCCTGCCCAGCTGGGTAAGATAAATGATGGCTTGGCTGCATGTGACGGAAGTAGTAACTATCTCCAAGCTGTTTGCATTCGAAGCAGTCATCATCCAGGCTACCATACTAAGCCTCGGCGAGTACGGGCAGCAAACGCTACTTGGGCGACAAGTGCTCGGCGGGCGACGCAGCAGCAGCGGCGGAATTCTGGTCCAAGGACGCTCGTCACAATGCACATCTGATACAATATTGGCGGGTTCTTGTATTGGAGGCTGTGCTACTTGCAAGATGGACCTGAACGGTACCTGGGCACGTAGGTAAAGTATGGAGGAAACCCATCATACTTTCCCGCAACGCTTGGTAGATGTCGTACCCATGAATAAATACACATTTGTTGCTGGACAGCGAGGTGCAAGACTGCCAGCCACTCATGGCCGGATCTCGCCATGTCCGCCAGTCCCGTCCCGACCGTCCAAGGGGGACGGTGCAAGCGCCATAGGTGCTCGCCATGACCGTTCCCAGGCTCTCCAACAACAAGGCAAACCACAGATGATAAGGTAGCCTCATTGAAACGGGTCAGAACAGGAACAGCTGATGGGTAGTAGTATCCAAGAAAGTGACGGGGGTCATAGAGAGCGAAATCAAGAAATCAGACAACATAGTAAGGTACATGTGCATGTAGGGATAACAGAAAGAGAAAGCTGAGAGGAGAGATGGGTGATGTGAGGAACATTACAAGACAACACAGGATATATGAGATGAGAGCTCGTAGGGATCAGGATCTCCATCATCTGCCCAACACAGCTCAGACAACATGCTCCCAAATTATCGGGTCCCCAGCGGCGTCGAAATAATCGACGGTGCAGTGGACTCGTGCGTCGCTTCGGCTGGTGTGCCAACCGTTACTAGAAAGCCAGAGCATGTCAGTAGCGGTTCTCTGCTCGTAGTCATGGATCCAGTTAGAGACATTGGCGCCATTCACCTATCATGGCGAAGGGTTCAAGGTCAAGCTTTCCGACATGGGCGGCGGTTAGTGTGCATCTCTGTTTTCTCCTGATTTACTATTACCAGTTCCAAAACTCTGGCTCACAAATCTGCCGTGCACCACAGCGTACTTCTTGGCGAGTCCGCCAGCAAAACCCCTTACACCCATGGGCCTCCGAGCCCCAGAGCTGGTCCTCAGCGGAACTGTCAACAAGACGCTCGACATCTGGGCCTGGGGCTGCTTCATCTTTGAGCTGGTCACGGGAGAGCGGCTCTTTTGCGTCGCGGGGGGCGGTTTTGAAGACGATGACCATCTCATGGCGCTCACGGAACGACCCGGCCCTTTGCCTGACGAGCTCTTCCAGAAGTGGGAGAACTCTTCACGCTACTTCACGCCCGATAGGAAGCTCTTCAACTCCATCCTCGAACTTGAAGAACCGGAGATCCTGGAGCAGGAGACGATGGAGGAGGCGTTTGATCTGAAGGCGCCGGAGCTGGATGCGGAGGAGGCTGCCAAGGTCAAGGCATTGGTTCAGCGGGTTTTGCAGTATGATCCCGACAAAAGGCCATCCCCTGCGGAGCTATTGCGGGATCCGTGGTTTGAGGAGACTGAATCCCAGGGTGGCTCGTCCGAGTAGCGAAGAGTGGCTAGGGAATGCAGTCCACAGATTGATGCACAGCAGACACAATACACTCAAGGAACAGCCAGCCTATACCTCTCCACTGTCACTGTCAACTTCCTCCAGCTGTAAGCAGTTGACACCTAGAGGGCATGAAAGACGTGACATTTCAACCTGTTCGCTCCCAGTTGACCATATCCCAACCGTGATATCATACCAGTAACGTGCAGAAACGCCAAAACACCCTACCAATGCACAGTTTACACGCACCACGTCCTAGTTGCTTCTCGCATCCCGCGACAGGCCGGAAGTGCTCACGTCTCCCGGGCCCTACCATGCCCTCCTCGGCCCGCGCGGCCGGAATCCCCCAGGTCTTCCCCTCGGACCCTTGCCCCATCCATCCCCGAACCCACCGCCCGGCCCCGTCGGCACCCCGCCCATCATATCCTCCTCCCCACCGCCCATGGGCATCGGCCCCCGGGCCCGGCCCCTCATCTCCTTGGGGAACGCGTCGTAGGCCTTGCGCATCTGGGCAAAGCCCAGGTGCATCTTGCCAAAGAAGTGGTCGGCCAGCCGGCGGTCGTTGTCGAGCCTGCTCAGGTATGCGCCGCAGACGTCGCAGACCTGCAATTTCTGGTGTCCCGACGGGCCCGACGTCTCGCTCAGGGCCTTGAGCTCGCGCTCGCGCTCGGCCTTGGCGGCCTGGGCGTGGCGCACCTTGTAGTACTCGTCGTAGGCCTTTGCGACGTCGCCCGTCTCGGCCAGGACCTCGACCTCGAGCAGGCCGTTGGCGACGGTGGCGCCCAGGTCCGAGATGGCCTTGAGCAGGTTGTTGGTCTGGCGCACCTCGTCGGGCGTCTTCTCGAGCCGCCGCTGCAGCGTGTCGATGTTGCGGTTGCACGCCTCGATGCGCCCCTGCAGGTCGCGCATGTAGTCATGCTCAAACCCGAGCTTCTTCTTGTCGGGCTCGGGCAGCGACTCGTACTCGGCCTTGAGCGCCTCCGAGTGCACCCGCGGGCAGGCGCCCAGGTCGGCCTTCGTGTTGGTGAACAGGTCGTGCGGGCAGGTGCCGACTAGGTACGATCGGCATACTTTCGGGTCCGTCAAAGGGAGCTGGGCGCTGCGCGAGGCCATGCCGCCGCCCATGAGCTGCTCTGCGGGGGGGGGGTAAGTCTTTGTTCTGGGGTTTGTCTGGTATCAGCGCGGAGAGGGAACTGACCTAGCAGCTTTCTTTGCTCGGCGGCCATGGTTCAAATATGTGAAGTGCCGTGGCAAACGTCGTGAATTGTTGTATCTGTTCAGAAAAATCTTGGTTGTGGCCGACAACGCGTGAGAACTGGACTTTGGGGAGTTGGAGTTGGTGGAAGGAAAATGATGGATGAAAGTCCTCAGCCGTGCTGCAAGGCTGCTGCGAAGCGCGATGTTCCACTTGGAGAAGTGGGGCAATGCATGGGGACAGATCCATCCCTGTAACTAACATTCCCTGCTGCTTCGGCCGACCCCCCCTGTTTTCCTGTGATCTTTCGCAGCTGCCAAGACATTGCATCGTCTTCGACTTCGGCGCACTCCTTGTCCACCACTGCATGCGCCCATGGCCAGACCGCCGTGACGGAGAAACATGGGTCAATTCTTGTCGTTCCTTTGGATTTCGATTTTTGCTCTGCTCGCCTTCTCGTCTCCAGCACTCGGCGCCGACTACCATGAGCAATTGAACCTGCGGCCGCTGCCTCAGTCGGCGCTCCTGGCCAGCTTCAATTTCCGCTCCAATACCACCGTTTCCGAGTTCGAAAAGGGCAACTTCCGCTTCTTCCCGCGATCGCTCGGCCAGATCCTGCAACATGCCGGCACGCGCGAGCTGCATCTGAGATTCAGCCTGGGCAGATGGGACGCCGAGAGCTGGGGCGCACGACCATGGAACGGCGCGAGGGAGGGCGGCACTGGTGTTGAGCTGTGGGCGTGGCTCGAGGCCCACGCGGACGACGAGTAGGGCAGCCTCCATGTGTCCCAAGGCGAACCTGCCCTTACTAACTAACTGCCCGCAGAGCGGACCGCAAATGGCTGACCCTCACCAATGCCCTCTCGGGCCTCTTTTGCGCCTCCCTCAACTTCATCGACGGCACCCGGACGACGCGACCCTTCATGTCCTTCCAGCCTGAAGGCGACCACTCGACCCTCACAAACATGCATCTGCTGTACGGAGTGCTGCCCCACGAGGTGGTTTGCACCGAGAACCTCACCCCCTTCTTGAAGCTCCTGCCGTGCAAGGGGAAGGCTGGCATCGCGAGTCTGCTGGATGGGCACAAGCTGTTTGACGCGTCGTGGCAGACCATGGCCATTGATGTACGGCCCATCTGCTCGCCTGGGCAGGAATGCGTTCTCCAAATCGAGCAGACCATTGACATGGTTCTCGACATTGATCGGTCCAAGCGACCTAGGGGTATGAAACTCCTTTCCCCAAGTCGGGTTGATGTGCTCACGATTATCTTAGACAACCCCATCCCTCGATCCCCGCCCGCTGACCAGCTGCCTTGCGATACCTCGAAGCCGTACCACTCACACGACACGTGCTTCCCCGCCGACCACACCGCCAACCAGGACTGGTCCCTCTCGCAGATCTTTGGGAAACCCCTAAAGGGCACATGTCCGTTGACCGACCCCGCCGTCCCTCCAGTCTGCCTACAAGTCCCCGACTCCCGCAGCGTCTTCGTCTCCGAAGGCGCCTTCGAGAGAAAGAACCCCGATCAAGTCTCCCGCTGCTACGAAATACCTCCGTCCGCCGACTTTGAGATGGCCCTCCCTAAGCCCGACTCCTCGGCCGACACCACAACAACCGCCGTCGTCGCCCCGGAAACCCCCCTCCTCTACGCCGAGCGCAGCTTCACAGGCCACGGCCAAGAGCGCGGCGGCGTGCAAACCATCCTGCGCAATCCCAGCCCAGACACCGACGTCGAGTTTGTCTACATGGAAACGCTCCCCTGGTTCATGCGCATCTACCTGCACACCCTGCAAGCCCGCGTGGCAGGCGACGCCCGCACGCCCAACAGCACAACCGACGACAACAAGCTGGTCCGGCAGGTCTACTACCGCCCCGCAGTCGACCGCGCCCGCGGCACGCAGCTCGAGGTGCGCATGCGCGTCCCGCCGGCCTCGACCGTCTTCGTCACCTATGACTTTGAAAAGTCCATCCTGCGCTACACCGAGTACCCGCCGGACGCGAACCGCGGGTTCGATGTCGCGGCCGCCGTCATCACCGTCATAAACCCGCATCATGGCGAAGGAGGGGGAGAAGGCAGCGGGGACGACGCCGGTGGGAAACTTGGTAGGGTTGCGGCGTACACCCTGCGGACGACGTCGCTGCTGTGCAGCCTGCCGACGCCCGATTTCAGCATGCCTTATAACGTCATCATCTTCACCTCGACGGCGATTGCGCTGGCGTTTGGGGGGGTGTTTAACATCCTGGTCCGCCGGTTCGTCGCGGCCCATGAAGGGCCCGAGGGCGGGCTGGGGGTTGTGCTGGGGAGGGTCAAGGGGAGGTTGGTGGGGTTGGTTAAGAAGGGGGTTGAGGGGTGAGGATGTAATTATCGGTTTTGTTTGAGCTGATGAGGAATCAGGTATGTGTCTATGTGCACCACTCACTCTACCGCTTGCTCAGTCGAGAGTATGACCGTTGCCGCCTCCTATGTACGCCTCCGAGGTGACATTCCCATCTTGAAGTCTTTCAGCTGAGGCGATCGATGAGATGGTGGATGCAACCATCGGCACAGAGCGACCCGGCTCTTAGGAATGTGGTACGAATCTGCCTTGGGCTCTCCATGCATTGCGGCTGCTGCTTGGCGGAGCTGAGTGCATGCATGGCCACGCCCGAATCGTCAACGCGCTAGCGGGAATGAGGCACGAGGCTCATGTCAGAGCTTCAGCTCCTCGCCCATCTTGTATGGCTGCCCACCACTGACCCCGAGCAATGCGGGGTGGCACTTTTCGACGATCAGATCAACACTTTTTGTATGTTCCCCGAATCTTCATCCATTTGCGCTTAGATGTCTTCCGAATCTAGTCAAGATACCAGACCATGACTTCTCTCCTGTCGTGTTTCCGCCAGTCTGGCCCCGCGGACTCGGTGACCGCACCGAATCCTTCCTCCGTGCCTAGCCGCAGCCATGTAACCAGTTCTCCCTCGATCCCGCGCCAACAGATCGGTCCTGCAACAGAGCACCTCCGGGCTGAGCTGCTGAAGATGTACTGGGACGGCGTGCGCAGAGAGATACCGCCCATTCTCCTCACGCTGAGAAAGTGGCAACGCGAGTACGCCGACGAGGTGCTGTCAGACGAACAAGACCGGCACGTGCATGGATACGACACATTTCTGGACTCTGTCAGCCACGCCTCCCGCCAGTTTACCCATCGCTATGACTCCACTCGCGAAAAGGCTGAAGACGGCGGGAAGGACAAGCCGCCGTCCTACCAGCAGGCGCTCAGGGACAGGGGCTGGGACATCTTTGCCGAGATGAAGAGCGCGAACATGAAGGCCGAGATTCGCGCCTCTCTTGCGTCGGAGAAGGCTGGTTCCGAGGACCCTCTCAAGGGGCGGGCGAGGATGCTGCTGCAGAGCGCCCAGTTCCTCGACATGGACAAGGCGATTGAATACCGCGACCCCGAGAAGCTGTTCAATTTTTGGAAGCGCCCGCCCACGCCCCAAGTCAGCGCCCGCTCGTACGACGAGACAAACATGCCCGTGTTTGCCTATCTGACCTGCTTCGACTGCCGGGCCATCATCCGCGGGTCCATGTTCCGCAGCCTGGAGGACGCGGACATGATCGTTTGCGAGGGCTGCTACCGACAGAAACACTACGGACAGGCGTGCTTCACGAAACTGCACAAGCAGTCGTGCCTCGAGGCCGCCGTTTCCCCGGGGGTGGCCAGGTCGATCTGCCAATGCCCCGAGATCCGGACCCGCGACAAGACGGGGCGAGCGAGGACGCTGTTCCCCATGGACCCGGCCGGGGACGGCGGCAAGCACCTCAACGAGGAGGGCAGCATTGGCAGACCGCGGTGCGGCCTCCTGGACCTGCCCGAGATGGTGGCCGAGGCCAAGTACGCCGCCACCAAGTTGCAGCTGGACGCGAGCAGTACGCTGGGCGATGCACGACGCGAGAGGGACCTTGAACGCCAGAGGCGGGCGGAAGAGAAGGCCCTCGAGAGGATCCGGGAGGGCACCGCTACCAAGCCTGAACTTGTCAGGAATCCGAATGCTGTTGCGCTGGAGGCGACAAGGGGCGAGTTTGGCACCAGCTATGGGTTCACCACGCGAGACCAGGAAGTCATACCGTTTTACCTCCGGAGCGTAACCGACAACATACCATGGGGCAACGTGCACATGGCGCTGCGGTTCGGGCCGTTGCTGATTGAAAATGGGGTTGCTCAGTATGTCTGCCCCTTTGGTACCTTCGTTGTCCCGTCGCAAGTGGTGACTGACAGCATTTGATGTGGTACAGCACCATGAGAGGCGCCCTCATCACCAGTCGCGATCCGCAGAATCTGCAAGTGTTCCACGACCCGCCCGGCAGCATCCAACACAGCCTGATCGTGTCCGGCGACGGCGAACGGACTCTGTACGCTCACAGACGGCCGCGCCAGGTCAAGAGATACAAGGCCATGATGAAGCAGGTCGTCGGCGGAGCCTTCTGCGGCTTCTTTGACTCTGCTGTCGAAGAGCACATCATCGACAGGTTCATCTACGAGAGTCAGCAAATCCAAGACGGGGGCTTCTCCGCGACGGACAAGACCACGCTGATGGACCGGAGGGTCGAGAGGCTCATGGTTCACCTCAAGAAGTACCTCGTCCCTCGAGTCGAGCGAGTAGTGGACAGTCTGGTCTTCCGGCTGCTGCAGGTCGAACTCCGGTGGGACCCGGAGAGCAACAACTGCCAGAGATTCTGCGACGGTCTGATCGAGCGGACCCTGTTCGGCCCGCTGCTGTCCCCCGACAAGCAGTACCTGATGTCATTCGTCTGTCGGCCGGGCGCCTACGTGAAGGAGAAGACACGATCCAAGTACGATGTGCCCAACGGGCTGACGGAGGAGTACCTGCTCAAGTTCCACTACGGCCGGCACGACGACTCGGACATCGTCGACACGCTCGCTGAGTACTGGTACGACTGGGGGTCCTTCGGCGGGCCCCTGTACCCCTACCAAGACGTGTTCCCCTGGGACTGCACCGAGGCCTACGGGCGGTACCCGGGCGTGTGCGGCGACTGCAATATCTCCAAGCACGTGTGGGCTTTCCCCTTCGATTCCTGGTCCATCATCTCCCTCCACCTCTCCCGAAGCCGATACCTCTACCCCCGAGACGGCCACCCGCCCCCCGACAGCCCTTCTCTCCTCACCAACCACCCCCTCAAGACCTCCTCCACCACCACCACCACCGGCCTCATGCCCGACAAATCCTGGTTCCGCAACCGCCTAACCCTCCTCCTCGGCCAGTCAACCCTCCTCCGCGCCGCCACAGCCATGGCTTCCTCCCCGCGCTTCCGCGAGTCGACCCTCTGGCTGCACGCGCCCGCGCCCGCGCCCGCGCCCGAGGGCCAGCAAGCCAACCCTATTAACCCGCGCCAGGACCGGCTCAAGCTCGGCGGCATCCACCGCGCCCAGCCCTTCTCGCACCACTTTGAGAAGGGCGAGTACCACCTGTACTTTGTGGCCCCCTGGTCACGCCTCGCGGCCCCGGGGCGCGTCGCCGAGTATGAGAGGCTGCGTGACTGGAAGGTTACGCGGAGGGATGTGGGGTCGGAGAAGGGGCGTGATGACTCGGATGGTGGGTGTGGTGGCGGCGGGTGTGGTGGCGCGTGCGCAGCGGTGGGCTGTGCTGGGGCTGGGGTGGGCGGGTGCGGGGGTGAGGATACTGGGGGGGATGTCTGTGGGAGCGGGTGCGTGAGTACTTGTGACGGGGGTGGCTGTGGTGGGTGCGGCGGTTGTGGTGGTTGTGGTGGCTGATTAATTACGGTACGTTCGGTACCTTGTATGGAGGCCTCATGTTGTGTGTTCCTTCTGGCCGCTGGCAGTGTGGTGTGGGTTTGGACGCAGGGTAAGGTACCTTAGGTAGTTTGGACTATGGGAATTCCTTCACTTGATCTGTGACCCCTTAAGAAAGAAGATTGGAGGGAGTGGAAGAACATATGTCATGCATCATTGCTCAAGAAACGTGTGGCCGGCTACGTTGGATCCCCCCACATTGAACCCTCTCAGATATATCGCCTTTACCCCTGAATCTCATGCCCCTCCCATTGGCACTCATGAATATGCTTGATCTCGGCACCACAATCATAAACCCACCACCTCTTACGATCCTTGGACATTGCCTTGGCGCAGTTTGCGCAGTGCAGTCGCCGTCTCAGCGCGGTCCCTGTCCGCAGCAACCTCGTTTCTCTCTCCTCCCTCGTGGCAGTGACTTGGTCGGCGCCCAGGACCCAACACGTCGGACAGAGCGTGACGGTGAGGAGCGTGGTGGGGGGCGTATCCGACGTTCTAGGGGAGTCGTACGAGTAGTAGGCCCTGCCCGCGTGCGCATCGGGGCACACCGGCCGCTGCAGCGCAAGCTTGCCTGGCCGCAGAGTTGCGGACAAGGGAGCGGGCTGAACGGATCCTCTCCAGAGGTAGCAGGAAGTGCATATGGCATAGCACTCGACCGTGTGCGTTGCCGTTCTCGGGGCCTCAACGCCGTTTTCGGTCGCCTTGCAGCTCTGTATGCAGTGCGTACGGTTAGCGGCTAAGTCATGCATGTCCCTCAAGCTCGTCTGGTAGGTATGGATGCGTGTACTTGCCTGGCAGACGAGAATTCCACAGGCCCAGCACTGCTCCTTCTCCCCGGCATCACACGAGTGTACTGCCAACAACTCCACCCGATCGTTGCGGCTCCCTTTTCTAAGCTCACCTGGCTGGTGCCGTCCACCACGTTGGCGCCGTTGATCTTGTTGCCGGTCTGCTGACGAGGAAAAGACTGCGTTTCGAAGCGTCTTGGATGCCAGGGACGTATTGACAATGTCGTTGTAGTGAAGCTGTCCGGCGAGGCGAGCGGCAACATCATCACACCGGAACAGGCTCGCGAGCGTGTTGTTCGTTTTATCCTGTGGCGTGTCCTTTTCTTCGACGCTCACAAGGCGCTTTGGGTTTCTGTCCAGGCACAGAATCATGCGGAGGGCGCGAATGCTGAAGATGACGACCGCTTTGCCGAAGGCGGGCAGGCACACGAATCGCACCATGTGGAGGTCCTGGAGGGTCATGCACATTCTGTCACAATCAGCTTGTGGAATCAGAAGGTTGTGAGTGACGAGTAGGTACGTAGGTAGGTAGATGCATACATGGTCAAGACGGTGGTAATCTGGACCATCAAGATGCGTTGACAGCTGACCACCATGTCCTCATCGCCCGTTGCGTGCTTGATGAGTGAGAAAAACGCTCTGCTTCTCGCGTTGTTCCTCGTGTCCCGGCATCCACTGAACGAGAACGGCAAGAAGCGATAGGTGAGGGCGACGGATGCAGCCAGCAAAGCCAGGACCACGGCATCGACGATGAGCAGGTAAAAGTAGCCCCTAGACTTTCTCTTGTTCTTCCTGTTTCCTGCGCCAGGGTCTTTGGCTACCCGTTTGCGGACGATGCAGGCCAGTGTGATGTTCCACACCGGGAGTAGAATACCCTGTAGCGGTTGGCGATGACGGTGAGGTCAGTTACCTGTGCCTATGCTTCCTCGCTTTCCCCCAGAGATCGGTTGTGCAAACCCACCATGCAAGCCTTGATGCCGGTGCTGGCCAGCAAGTACGTCGCATAAGCCAGCCTTGGGTCTTGTCGGATCCCGTGGAACAAGTGGACCGAAACGATGCCGTGGATGAGGTAGGCCGGAGCACTCCACAGGCGAAGGGGCCAAACCCATTGTTTCCTCTTGCACAGTCCGACGAACGTGAAATACCATATTGGTATAGATACCAACGAGTAAACGCCTAGCACAGCGCAAATGCTTATAATGTCCATCTTGTCGGTGTTGTGTGCCAATGTCAGTGCTGTCTAGGTAGTCGGGTCACGTTCGGGAGGTGAGAGGTCCGGTCTTGTTTCAGGTTTGACGGCAGAGAGATGACAGGCTGAATTGGAACCACGTCGTGGGCCGGCGGCCTTGCTCTGTTGTCCGTTCTGCTACTACTCTCTGTTGAGCCTTTGGATTGAAGAGTGTGCCGAGAGGCTCTTGGTCTGGGACGCACGCCCAAGGCATTTTTTTGTGGCGCCACATGCAAGTGCCCAAAGTCGGCGTAAATAGTCGCTGCGACTTGCAGCTGCTGCAAGCCTTCAAGTTGCAACCCGCATTCAGCAGCCACTGCCTGTTCAGCTGACCGCAAGGCTCTGGGTAGCACCTTCCAACCCTTCAATCTTCGGAAATCCAACTGACACAGACTTGAATCGAAAAGCCGACTCTATCCCTCTAACCCCGAAACTCTTGTCAGCTGCAGTCTACACGCTCCAAACTCCAAGACGACCAAAGCAAAATGGCCCTCGACTGCCCGGAACACAAGCAGACCTTGCACGGCGTGGGCCACTCAGCTCTCAGCTCTAACGGACTGTACATGTACTCAGGCGTCCATGCACCCCGATTCAAGCCGGCCTGCTCACCATCCGAGGAGCCGTCCATTCCGTCCCTTGCCCTCTTTCGCGACTTTCGAAACTCCAAACACGAGGCCGGGCAAGTCCGGCTCCCGACCGCCTCGGAATGCGCCGCTCACCTGGAGCTCCTAGAGACATTCTACGTTCTCCGTCAGAAAGTCCTGCGGAGCAAAGGCATCGACGACGCCATGGGTGTTGTTCCCGCGAGGGAGACCAAGACGGGCGTCAAAAAGGATACCAAGGTGCTCAAAGACGCCAAGCTGTGGGAGAAGCGGCAGGTCAAGTGGCCGGCGTTTGTCGAGTTTGCCGTCGTCAGATTCCTCGCCTGGCGCAGAGCTCTGCAGACTCGGCCTGAAAATCAACATGGAAGCGCCGCGCCGGGTCCCAGCACAACCGGAGTGCCGTACCTGCCGCCCGTGGACGTGCTCATGGTCTGGCACGCCCTGATGCTCAACCCGCATCTGTTCAGATCGTCCTTCCACGAGGAGTCGCTCTACAAAATGGCCATGCCGTGGACCAAGGTGCACCAGCTGATCGACAACAAGACCTGGACGCTGAACTTGCCCATAGCCGCCCGGGCTTCATTTGAGAGGGACACGGCTCTACCAGACGACTTGTTTAACTTTCTCGAGACGTGGCCCCCAGTCGAGGACGGAGGGTTAGGGTGCTACTCGCTCCTGGCAGCGGCCGCAGTGCCCAGTGCACCTCGGGCCACGACGCTCTCGCTCGCCGCCGCAAAAGCTCCGAACGACGCCATGCTCCCGAACGCGAAATACCCCGATATCCAGAAGTACATTGCCAGCTTCTGCCGCGAATCCCAAGACCCCCTGGCGGTACAGCTCAGGGATGCCGTCATCCGGCAGGCGAGCTTCGTCGACAAGATGAACAAGCACCTGTGGATCCGCTCGCCCTTTGTCTCGGATACCCTACGCCGGGCCATCGTACGCTATGAGCGGTTCCTGGAGCTAATGAGGCTAAACCCGGGCAACATGCTCGTCCCCACGCTCGACATCGACCTGGTCTGGCACACGCACCAGTGCCAGGCGCATATGTACGCGAGGGGCACCAGGGAGATGGTGGGGAGGTTTGTCAACCACGACGACTCCATTGCCCAGGACACGCTGAAGGGCGGGTCGACGACGACGAGTGATCTGTGGAGGACGCGGTACGGCACCGAGTACAGGGCGTGTGGTTGCTGGGACTGCGAGGGGCTCGTCTCGCTGCTGGAAAAGTCAGGGGAGGTACGGGAGGATACAGAGATGGACGAGATTGCGAAGAAGGTCGCCAGGACGGTGATATATTACAGAGCTGTCGAGACTGCCCGGCGCAAGGGGGTCAATTTGCCCAAGTACCCCATGGAGTTTGCTTAGTTTTTGTTTCAGCTTCGTTGTTTGCCGTTTACCTAGGCCACTAATTATTAACTACACCTGAGATACAACATTGCTGCGAACACCCATGCCCACTTTGCAGTTCCCTTCGCAGTTCTTGAGCTCCTCCACCTCAGGTCTCCAAATCAGTCAACAACGCCGCACAAGAACTCCAACCACATCTATCTGGGGGCCTACTAACCTGCTCAGACTTCAGTTCTCACAAACATCACGTCTCCCCTTCTCCGCCGTCTCGTCCGCCCCAGCAGCCCCGACGAGCAAGTCCAGCCGCTCCAGATAGACCGCCCGCCGGTGCACAGCCACGTCACAAAACAACAGCCTGCCAAACTCCTCCTGAGACAACTGCACAGCCGAAACGCAGCGGTCTGCCTTGAAATATTATTATTATTATTCCTACACCGCTGCGCCTAAAGCGTAAGGCATGCCGGTCCGCCTGATAATCGTTGTACAGGAAAACCGTATTGGGTGCCCAACCGGTTGAAAAACCTGTACCGCACTCTCTAGGTCGGCGCTTAGGAATTCCACATACTACGGGTGAAAGGAGGCAACCCCGGGCTACACTCCCTGCATTCCCACATCAAGGTCGCCAGCCGGAGCCAGCGGCCCAGTGGCCGTAGCTCCCGGGGCCGTAACCTCGGTAGCTGCGGCCTGCACCGTTCT
>MU863751.1:0-24721 GCA_033575675.1 Parathielavia hyrcaniae | reverse complement strand
ATCCTAGGCTGGCTGATGGACTCAGGGAGGCTGCCGATGTACAGTCTGGCCAGGAGGCTGGAGCTGGAGCTTGCGGTCTGATGCCCCCTCCTTCGAAGGCCAGGAGGCCTTTTCTTTTTGTATTTGCAGGCTCAGTCACTGATCGTTTCCTTGATTTTCGATATGGGTTTTTCATCCGGCCTGCAAGGGTGTGGTTTTCCTGTATAGTAGATAGTTGAAGGTCCGGCACGCCCCAGGGCATAGCCGTGTAGGAATAATAATAATATAGGTGCGCACTTTGTCCTGATGCTTAAAAGTAACTGTTGGACCCCTTCGTTATCGTAACAAGTGGTTATCCCAAGTGCCGAATGGGGCTGACTGCCAGCAGCTTGTCGGCTCTGAGCGCCAAGTGCCCATCCGCTGTTTAGCCATCAACATCCGCCGTCCTCAGTGCCGGCAACGGAGATTCCCCTCGGTTTCCCCGATCGGGCTCCACAAGCTCGGGCAACATTGCCCCGCGCGTCGGGTGACGCTAGGTATGTATCAACCCCTCCTGGTCGCCGAACAACCTTCCTCCCGTCCTCAAAACCTCAGCGTTCCCAAGGGATTCTCCGTCGCAAGCAACGACCCTCGAACCGCCGCCGCCATGAAGCTCCTCTATCCAAACACCCTCAAGCTCGACCCAGCCCTCCTCTCGGGCTTCCCGACACTGACCCTGCACTCGTACGACGCCAAAGCGCCCACCGTGCCCGCCAACCTGCTCGACGCCGAAATCCTCGTCACCTGGTGCAACTCGGCCGCGAACCTCTCCTTTGCCGCCCAAAACCTGAGCCAGCTCAAATGGATCCAGTCGCTCGCGGCCGGTCCCAACGACGTGCTCGCCGCGGGCTTCGACGCGTCGCGCATTGCTGTGACGACGGGCTCCGGCCTGCACGACCGCACCGTCGCCGAGCACGCACTGGGCCTCCTCCTCAACGCGGCCCGCCGCTTCTACGAGATGCGCGACTTTCAGAACGAGGGGAAGTGGCCGGGTCACCTGGGCGGGCCGCAGCCGGACCGCGAGCCGGGTACGTTCCGTACGCTGCGGGATGCGCGGGTGCTGATTTGGGGGTACGGGAATATCGCCAAGTGCCTGACGCCGTATCTTGTTGGGCTCGGTGCGACGGTGCGTGGCGTGGCCCGCGGGGCTGGGGTCAGGGGAGGGGTGGAGGTGTTTGCCGAGGATACACTGGCGGAGCTGCTGCCGGAGACGGATGCGTTGGTTATGATCCTGCCAGGGGATGCCTCGACGCGGCACGCGCTCAACAAGGAGCGGTTGGGGTTGCTGCCCAAGCACGCGTGGGTCGTGAATGTGGGGAGGGGATCGTCGGTGGACGAGGACGCGCTGTTTGAGGCACTGGAGAAGGAGGAGATCGGGGGCGCTGCGCTGGATGTCTTTGAGCAGGAGCCGCTGCCTGAGGGGAACAAGCTGTACGGGGCCAAGAACCTGATTATGTCGCCCCATGCGGCCGGAGGGAGACCGCAGGGTTCGGAGGCTCTGGTTGTGGACAACTTGAGGCGGTTTTTTGCTGGGCAGGAGCTGCGCAACATCGTCTCAAAGCTATAGGGGGTATTGGGTCATGAATGATGAATTAGGGACAACCTGGAATGTGAACATATTTCAAGATAATGAAGCTGGCCTATTATTATCACCACTTGACCTCATTCAACCTTGAACCGACCCGGGTGAGTCATGCCCCTGGCCCACCTTTCTACCCAAGGTACCCTTCAACCATTCACAGTAGCTAAAAATACCGAGCTAGTTTCATTGCCCTGAGAGGTACGGCAATATAACTATTTGCTCGACGAATGGGTTGCAAGGGACCTCGAACAAGACAGGGCCGTGATGCACATGCAAATCTCTTCCGCCCCAAATCGCTACCTGAAATGATAAGTACATATTCAGCGCCCCTGTTTATCCTTCACCTGTTTCCCACATCTAAATCTCTGCTATTCACTGAATCTTTCCATGTCCAGAATAGTGCTTCGTGGGGTGGGGTGACTGTTCGCCGGATGCCCCGCATCAGTAAATCAACCGAACTCAGTCGCTGATTCTTCAACATTTACGACAATCATCATTATTACATCGCCGGTCCCGAGTCCGCGAAATGTCGGCTCTCCAGCGCGCGATAGCCGAGAGGTCCCGCCAGGCCGAACAGGAAGAAACGCAATGGCAACAACTTCGAAGGCAAATGGAAGAAAAGAATCGACAAGAGGAGGAAGACGAGGCGACGTGGCAACGGGCGCGCTGGCAGCCAGCCAGCAAGGCCTTCGCTGACGGCACGTACGAGTTACCCGAAGTTCGCATACCGGTCATTTTAACCCCGGGTGGTCCAATCTCGTCAGCCAAGCATCTACAGCGCCTCGCTGGGATGGAATCGGAGCCCAAAACTATGGAAACGACTTTCGTCATGGAGAACTGCATACCCACAACCAAGGCCGTCAAGATTTGCCATGTCAGTTTCGACGAGAGGAATTATTTGACGGAGAAAGCTCATGTTGTGGATAACATAGAGAGTCATGTTTCGAGGGGAGGAAAGGCACGCACGGGTTGTTCGGTCCTTGAAGGAGGGTGCTTCGCTTCCAGAGTCGGAAGAGATTGCCGACAACCACGAGATTCTGGGAAAGGGAAAGGCGGCGCAGTCGGTCTGATGTTTGAGCATGCGCATGTAAAACCCAAGACACAAGCACTTCATGTTGTCCGGTCACTTCCAGTTTCCGGGAACGGGCTTTGCGGTTTAGGTCCCCGGCACTGAGCTTCGCTTCGAGCGGATTGTTTCAGGTCAAATATTAGCAATGGAAACAGGTTGTTGTTATTCAGTTCCTCTATGAAAGAAGTCCTCACTAAGTACAAGTACACCTGTAGTTAATCATCTAATTACCATGTCACTAGTTAGGCATAGGTTAAATTTGCTATGATGGCACAGTGACTCCGAACAGCGTGATACGTAAAGTGATGGCCGTTCCGAGTCGGGGAGGTTGAGAGGCCATGCGCCAACTTCGAGTAATGGAACTTGGACTTACAGTTTGATTCTGCGTTTACCTCAGTTTCTAATTAGTACATGGGCTTAGAAGACTATCACGTAAGGACATCTTGAAGTTAAAGGGGGCTGGACAGATCGGAGAGGTACTGCCCTGTGTTCATAGAACAATTAACTACCTAATTCCAAATGACACTTATTCTAAGCAATGGCACGCTCCCCAACACACCAGAGTCCATCCCAAACGCCAGAAATTGCATCTTGCCATTCCGCCCTCCTTGGTTGCCATTCCTCCTTGTTTTAATTATCCTAGTGCTGATGATAGCCTTCCCACCTCAACGTCAAACGAAAGCCGTCGATCGAGCACCCCAGTTCGACACACACTCGCTGGTTCATGAATGTGACGCTCCCCTGGATATCCCTGGCAATAACCTGGAAGGTCCTCCCTGAGAAGCCAGTGGTTGTGTCGATTCTGTCGACAAGGTGGTTTGTTGCAGTTTTGCCGGTGTTCGATATCCGAGAAATGCAACCTCACTCGCGAGTGGTGAGACGTGGAACCCATTTGGCATGCCGTCGGGTTGCACGGGCAGTTAGACGGGTGGCCCCGGTGGAGCGATGGGCATGACTCGAACTCCTTGAGGAAAGGGTCGGCGCCGTATTCCAGAAGCGTGAGAACGGTCTTTAAGACCAAGGCCTCGCCGCCCGGGATCCTGGATATCCCATAGGGATGAAGGCCGTGTTGGCCCAGGAATGTGTGCAAGGGGGCAGGGCCGGTTGGATGACCAGGTCGCCGCCGATTCGGATCAGCACCCTTTGCGAGAAGCTCACGGACGACTTCGGGGCGCAGACAGCTGATGGCTTGTTCCAAGCCTGTAAGCTCGCCGATGGCTGAATGAGTGGAAACGAAGCCGTCTTTGTTCTCGGTGCTGCGGACTAGATCGATGGCGATGTCGGTACAGCCCATAAGAAGGGCAATGGACAAAGGTGTGTTCCGATCCGCAATGGTGTGGTCGAAAACGGCGTAGCACAGGGCCCCGGAGAATGGGTTCAGGACGCGTGCTCCGTTGTCCAGCAATATTTCGACAATTTGCCTCTGGCCCCTCACTACCGCAATCGCAAGAGGGGATGCATAGCCCATAAAGTCTTGAATGTCGGGGGTCATGTTGACCATGGCGTTGACGTCGGAGCCAGCTGCAATGAACTTGGAGACTGCCGTTGCGGCGCCACGCCTGATAGCGTAGACAAGGCCATCCAGCCTTCCCTGTGTAACCTCTCGCTTGTACAAGAGCTCATCCAGGTGGGCATAGAGGTACCCGGCCGCGCAGATGAGACGCGATAGATGACGGCGGTCGAGGAACTCTGCGATGTGCAAGACCATCTCGGGGGGCAGTGATGCAAGATGCGAAGCCATCTTGATGGTGGCTATCATGAGATGCCGAGATGTGAGTTTGATATGGGCAACTGTCGGTGTTGACGGGAATACCAAGATGCACAACCAACGATGGCGGCACGGCCAGATATACCACCTCTCAGTGACATGAGATGACCAGGGGGAGGGCGGTGCTTTCATCCGAACGGTTCTTTGTTGAGGTGGCACGGCAGGCCAACGAACAAACGCCATCCTTGTTTTCACCTCCGAGTCGTTTGTGGCAGATCCGGGTCCCTTTGTTTCTCGGTCGAATGCTCCGCCCTCCACAACTCCTTTTCACGCCGCAGGGACCGCCGCACCCACGGCACAGAAATGGCGGCCCAGACGATGGTGAATACAAGGGGGCTCCCCCAACCTAAAACCCCAAATTCGTCCGTCAATATCAAATCTTGTTGGTTGCAGAGATCGGCCGCCGCCGCCAACACGAACGAAACACACGTACCAACACCATATGCCACCCTTTCCGGCACGGTCCAGATTACCGCCATAGTCCCAATGCCATCAACCAACGCACCAACAGCCCAGAACCAATTCTGCTGCGCAATCATCTTCTTGAAACGGGGGCTCGCCTCGTACCGGGCGAGCACAGTGTTGCGGTACTCCCGGCCGGCGCCCCCGTCGACCCCGACAATGTCCTCGACCAGGGTCAGCACCAACGGCGGCACACGCGCGCCCTTGGGAATCGAGCTGATGTCGAACGGCGCGGGCCGCTTCGCCGTATTCATGCACCCGGCCCAGGTCAGCTGCAGGCCGGCCTGGATCAGAAACACCGAGACGGGGATGGCGAGGGGGCGCACGAACGGGTCGTACGGCACCGAGAAGATGATCAGGATGACCGTCATGACGGTGTAGCCGAACGACAGAGTCCAGTGCGTGAAGTCCATGGACCACTTGGTGCCGCCGACCGGGCGGTACGTGTCGCCCTTGAAGATGAGCTTCCAGCTGCGCAGGCCAAACTCGATGCCTGTGACAATGCCGAAAAAGGACGTGATGATGGCGAAGACGAGACCATGGCGTAGCGTGCTGGCCAACACGAGGCCGTAGTAGAGCGCGATGGGCAGCAGGCTGGACTCGAGAACAAGCAGCGCCACGACGACGAACAGCTTAAGTTTGTAATCGAGGATGCGGTAGCGTAAACGGGGAAGGCCGGGCAGGTCGGAGAAGTCAAGGGAGCCGGTGTCGACCGAGGCCGTGGTCTGCGCCGTTGAGATTTCGCCGAATGGGGGTCTGTGCCGCCTGTCGGGGTTTGATGCCGGTGGTGGGCTCTTGTCGTTTGCCATTTCGAGCGTAATTCAAGTTCAGGGTCAACAACTGCGATGCAAGCAGGAGATAGAAGAGTGTTGTTAATCCCTAGGTGCTCAAGGTTACAGGTACCTGAGGAAGACCGCCCGGTGGAAAGAGCAAATTTACAAACACCGCTAGTTCAAATTTGGGGTTTTCCCTGGATTCCATGATGTGTGCCACGCCGATCAACAAACGGAACAACTGTTGGAACGGATCTCTTCAAGAAATTCGTGACATGACGTGAAGTACCTTCAGAAGGTTGTAAAATCCAACAACGGGAGGCAGTGCAAGGAGCACTGGGATCTGGGCTTGCGTCAGGGAATGATGTCATGTCTCTTGTGTCAAGGCGCCAAGCTGCCAAGCCGGGAACTCACGTTCGGTACCTGATGTGCCGGAGACTGGAATAACCCTAACACTTTTGGGCACCGAACTCAAACGGACCTTCACTTTTAGCCTGTCAACGCGCTTGCAATCCATCTAATTATTCTAAATCAACATGTTTAGGAAACAAGACACGTCACATCAATTACTTGCCCCATGTTTCGTGTATTCATTACGAAGCAGCCGAACAGTTCAAGTCCAAGACACCACATACTGGCACCTTGAATACCTTAGGTACTTGTACGTGTCCCTACAGGCGCGTATTACCTTCGGGAATGTCATGAACAGTCTACTTCTTGGCCGAACTTGGTGATCAAAATTCCATTGAGAAACAGTCAGAACTATCAATCTGTGTGTTAATACGAAACTGGTTGAGCCAGATACTGCAAGTGTCCGGGAATTGCATGGATGCTGCTGGACTCAGGGCAGGGCAGTCTTCCAGCTCCCTCCCTCACTGGGGAGAAGAAAGCCTGGTCCTCAAGCCTTATTCAAACCGGCCTCCGCTCCCAGCTCTCATGCGGGCGAGTTGCTCTCTAAATTCCCGACAGAGCTGCTGATCGACGAGCTGCTGCTCGACTGAGGGACTCGAGTCATCAAGACTCATGGAAGCAAGCTCCAGGTACGGGACGGGATGCTGACCTGATCCGAGTCACCACCGGTGCCCGAGGCCAGCTGCGCCATACGCCGAGGCAAGAGCTGGTCCACGCCCTATCTCACAGTCTTCCCACCACCAAACACCGTCTTCAGCGCGGCATGAAACACGCCTACAGACGAATGTTCCAGCCGGACACCCTCGACCCTCTTGCGCCCCCGAAAAACAACACCGTCAAACATACCATCCTGAAAGTACGCCACAATCCTGTCGCGTGGATCGATGCCAACCGAAAAGGGATGTGTGAACACCGCCACCCGGTCCGCTGCCACGCCATACATGACGGGGACCTTGCCAAACACCCTGGGGATGAAGTCGGTGTAGACAATGCCCAGCTTGACGAGGAGGATCTCCTCTGTGACCCTCCTCCGATTCTTGCCCTCTACCATGATGCTTGCCGTTTCGCTGTCCCGGCTGATGGTGATGTGGTGGGCTTGGACGTCGAGGACCGTGTTGTGGGGGTTGACTTCTTCGAAGAGGATGGTTAGAGTGCGCGGCATGGAAGCCGGGGTGATGAGAGTGTAGTAGCACTGAGTGACGGGCATTTCGGCGGCCATGTTGGGCTATTGGTTGTAAGAGTTGCGAGTGGGTGGCTGTGATCTGAAGCTTGCAGAGATGGCTGGAGGTAAATGTGAGAGGAATGCGTTGGATGCAGATGCTGCTGAAGCTTTAGGTTCCACATCTTAGGTTCGTGTATTTTATCCCTATCGGACATTTAACCCAGTCGATCTGAACAAATGTGTTGTCCTTGGACTCGTAGCTGTACCGGAGACACCAGCGATGTACATACACCGAGTCATTGTCAAGCACACACTGGATACGGCGTGTTAATTTGTACAACTGTCTTAGAACAGCCACCGCCTTCTTCTATAACGATTGCTCCTATTCGCCGCCTCATACACGATTGCAACAAAGAAACTCGAAATACAACCCATGTTCCCACCTATTCAGCAAGCACGCTTCCACGAGATCAGTTATTCCGCCTTTGGCTGCAACGTATCGAATAAGGTTCCTCAGCCGGCGCAAGCTGTTTGGGGTCAGTTTCCAACCCTTGTTCAGCAAGAAGAGGAAATCGAGGGTGATCAAACTTTTGACCTTTGAGCTCAAGTGAACTTGAACGGGTGGATCATAGCAGGCTGGCAGGTCAACCCCCTGATTGTAGTAATCATGCACAAACTCGTCCCCGTTCACCTCAGACAGCCTGATGCGACAAGATGCCTTTCTCAGCTATATATACCCGATGAAGATTTGAGTTTCATGGAAGAAAACATGGCAGCTCGTGCTCCGTCCCTGATGGGTGTCGACATGTTTTGGTATTGCTTTAACGTCAGGGGCTCACGGGTAGTCAGATTCTACGGTTCTTATGTCGGTTATGATTCAAGAAACACAAAATCTCTCTTCTCATTGGGTAGGTCATGACTCTAAAATCACACAACAAAAAAGGGTATCCTCAACTTCTCAACTAAGTACAACACGACTGGTAGGAACATGACAAAAGAAACCCAAAGCTGACCAGCCAACAACACATCCAACACTACCCCAAGTACCAAGATCGAGCAACTTAAACTATATCTCATCCTCAAAGAACTTGATTAGGGTCCTCCCGCCGCTGACTCCTAGCCCCATGAACGGGTAGCAAATATACACCAGATCATTCTTGGTCCCAAATTTCTCCCGAAACTCGCTCTTGTTGATCAGCTTGAGCTGCTGCGCAATGGTCTTGTACGTCTTGGACAGAATCCGGGCCCTGACACCGTCCAGGTTCCCGCCCGTCACCATCTCGGGCAGCGCACCGGCACCAAACGTGACATTCTGCACCCCCGCGCTGGCCAGCGCCTGGATGGCCGCCGAGATGAGGGCCTCGATGGTGCCGCTCGGCGAGCCGGGGAAGTCGAGCGCAAACTTGATCTGGTAGCCGTTCGCCGGCGACAGGCGGTGCAGCACGCACAGGGCCGCAATCTCGCCCTCCCTGGTCTCGGCCCACAGGTAGCGGCGGTGCTCCATGTCTACCCACGGGCGCACCTCGGTGATGTGCACCTGCTTGGTGCCTTTTCGGTTGTTCTTCCAGTCCTGGATCCTCTTGTTGCAGCGGTCGCGGAACTCTTGGGGCAGGGGCTGGCCGACGGGGTGTTCGTGGATGGTGACGCCGGCGTCTTCGGCCTGGCGCTCCTTCTTGCCCACCTTCTTGGCTGACTCGATGGGCACGCGCTCTTCAGCCACGCAGCTGAGGGTCCGCCAGCCGAGTTTCGAGCCGAGAATCTCCTCGACTTCGGGCCCGACAAGCAGCCAGAGAGGACGGAGATCCTTATGAGAGCGGATGTACTGGAGAAAGGCTCGTATCACGAGCTGGTACTGGCGCGAGTCGCATAGTGGGTTGCCCATGACGAGGGCATACCCGCTCTCCTCGGCATACCCAATCGCCGCACCAGTGGACTCGTGGCGCCACACCCTGTAGCGGTCGTCAAGCCACGACGTGTTGGTGGCATCGCCGTAATTGGCGATGAGCTTCTCGACTGGTGGCAGCTCGAGGTTCGGGATTCCGTGCTCATAGTCGTAGGCGTATCGGATCGTGTCGGCCTCGGGATGGGGTAATCGGATGACAGCATCCTTGTTCTCCTGCAGGGACTTGGGGTCGCGCGGGAAGAGCGAGGCATTGCGAATGTCGCCCAAGTTCAACATTAGAAACACGATGCGCTCCAGACCGATTCCACATCCCGCGTGTGGGAGGATACCGAACTCGAACCCGGACATGTATTCTTCGACGCCATTGGGCTCGACGCCCGCCTTCAGCATCCGCTCCTTCAAGAGATCGGCCCGGTGGATGCGCTGCCCGCCAGTCGTGATCTCCTGCCCGCGGAGGAAGATGTCGAACGAGTTGGTGATCCTGGGATCTTCGGGATCCAGGTACGTGTAGAAGGGGCGGGCAGAGGCGGGGAACTTGTCGATTATGTAGTAGTCGGTCTTGTACTTTTCCTTGATAAGCTCGCCGATGCGAATTTCGGCACGGGTGCTGAGGTCCTGGTGCTCCGAAGCCTGATGGCCATGATCATCGGTCCAGCCTGACGAGTTGAGGAGGTCCACCGCCTCCTTGAACGTCAGGATGGGTGTTTGGTTCAGCCACACCAGGTCGTCGTGAGGGAAGCGCGTCTTGACGATGTCGATCTCTCTCCGGCAACGCGTGTAGACGGCTTTGAAGATATTCTTCATGAGATCGTCGATGATGTGCAGAGCCTCGTGATAGTCGGTGTTGATGGCCATCTCCAGATCCATGCCGGTGTACTCGGTCAAGTGCCGATGTGTGTTGCTGTCTTCGGCGCGGAAGACGGGGCCGATCTCGAAGACACGGCCAAAGTCAGACGAGATGCTCATCTGCTTGGAGAGCTGGGGACTCTGCGCAAGGAATGCCGTGCGCCCAAAGTAGTTGACCCTGAAGACCTCGGCCCCCGACTCGGTTGCGCCGGGCATAAGCTTGGGGGTGTGAATCTCGATGAAGCTGTGGCCCTCGAGCACCGAGCGGAAGGCGCTGCAGATGGCCGAGTTGATGCGGAAGATGGACTGCGCCGTCGGCGTCCGCAGGTAGGCGATGCGATTGGAAACACGAACTCTTGTGGATGCCATGGCCTCCTGCTGATGAGTCTCCTTGTCTTCTTCGACGCGGTCCATGGAGAAGGGGTCGACAGGGAGATGTTCCTTGACCGGCACCACGACATGCATCTTGTCGATCTGGACCTCGAGCTCGTGAATCGAGCAACCCTTGATCGTTTCTGGCGGTCTTTGTAGGCGGCCTTCAACGTGGACGAAGCTTTCTGTGATGACGTGCTCAGCCCAGCGAACAAAGTTCTCAGACACCTCGCCCTCCCTGTACGCCAGCACGCCTTGAACCAGCTCAATTTGGTCTCGAAATATGACAAAGGCCAACTTGGAGCTCATGCAGCGCACGTGGTGCACGCGGGCAATGAAGCTGACCGCCATGCCGGCGTTGTTTGTGTCTGCAGCCAGCTTCTGGATCGAATCGGTCTTGGCAAGCACGTCGCCCGTCTTGGTGCCATAACGAGCAGCGATTTCGGGGGGGTCGTTTTGGTGTGCTCGCTCCTCGTCCTCCTTCCGACGCTGCTGGAAGGACCGCCTCGATCTCTCGCGCTCATCTTGCTTGACGCGGTCTTCCTGGGCCTTCTTCAGGTGCTTCTCGTGCCGGTCGTCGTCGAGGGCGCCAACGTTGCCGATATGGATCTTTGTGATATGGTTCTTGGCCGAGGTGTGGCCGATGATGCGATTGAGGGCTAGAAGCGGCTTCTTGAAACTTCCCCGCGCCATGATCACTGGCGGGAGTCTGGGTCGGGGAGCGGGTGTCGAGGTGTGTCGGGGTTGCGGCCCTGCGGCTTTACGTGGAAGGAAGGGGGTCGGGGGCTGTATCGACAAAACAACGGCTAAAGGAAAGCGTCGATTTTCTGGTGAGCTGACGTCGGTCAAGAGGTTCTGGAGCCTTGGAGAGCAAATCACACAGCAGCTGAGCCGGCTCCGGTGGGACGGGATCGGAAAAGGGAGGAGAGTGAGGATTAATAAATGCCAAGGGCAGGTGCAGCTGTTTCCTTCGCTACCACTGCATTTGCACATGAATGTGGGAACATGGAAGCGACGAAAAGCTACCACCTACGTGGATATTCCCATAGAGCCTGCCAGAATTTCCCAGATGTGCGCCCTGCCGAGAGCCGCGCCGCCCCTGCTGACCCGAACTTGCAAGACATCCATCGACGGAAAGAACAGGGCAGCGGCATTGGCAGGGGCAGGCTCGACGCAGCCGGGCAAATCCCCGCTGCCGCCTGCCATAACGGGTCTGCATTGATCTTGTGGCTGGACCGTATTTCATGGTTTTACTTCGGCAGTGGGTGTCTCGGTTCCTGTTGTTTGCTCTCGTCGTTCGGATTTCGACGTCATGTGACGTCACAGCCGGCGCAGATCTTCCGGTGGAAGTCTTCGTCGGGTAAATCCACAAACCCGGTTATGCAATACACCACATGAAGCTTGAATAACAAGTACGCGTACTCCGCAAATGCGATATGGACCAAGCCGAAGACTCACCGGATATGACATCATCCTTCGCAGCCCGAAGCCGCGAAATGTTTTCGCGTCCAAAGTTGGCCCCCAACCAATCGCTCCTCGACTGTTTTTTTGATACCAGTTTCACACCCATCATGCGATGGCCGTGTCTCTCTTGTTGCGGCATATCTAATAGCATGCACGAAATTCCCACCGTGGAGGGCATTCCCGTCGTCAATCTAGGCGCTTCAGAGCAGCTGCGGGTATCCGACGTCGACAAAACATCTTTGCAAATTGCCGAGGATGCGGTTGGGACAGCCCCGGCCCGGTGGCGGCTCCGCATAGCGGCCGCCTGGTGGAGGTCGTTGCAGTACACGGGTATGGCCTTGCACTTCCTTGCGCCAAAGCGGCCGCCAAACCCATCCTTCACCAAGACCATATCTTCGACAATATCCAAAAGCAAGGGCGAATTCACACTGCAATTCTACACCCCAGATGGCTACGAGAAGGCAGCGGAATCGGGACGCAAGTTCCCCGCCGTCGTCAATTTTCACGGCGGCGGCTTCACCATCGGGAGCGGCACCGACGACGCCCGCTTCGCCCGATTTGTCCTGGAAAAGTGCAACGCCGTCTTCGTCAGTGCCGACTACCGAATGAGCCCAGAGAACCCGTTTCCAGTGGCCGTGGAGGACTCGGCCGATGCCATCCTCTACCTGATCCACGCCGGACCCAACCTGCACATCGACCCCATGAAGCTCGCCGTGTCGGGCTTCTCGGCCGGCGGCAACCTCGCAATCACATCCACGCTCTGCCTGGCAGACCATGTAAAAGTTCTCAGGGAATCCGGCAACCCCGTCCCGGACCACCGCATCCGTGCTGCAGCCTCCTGGTATCCCGTCGTCGACTACACCCGGCCCCGCGCCCTCAAGCGCGCGACCTCGGTGCGGCCGGACAAGACACTGCCTGACACACTGACGTCGCTCTTTGATGCATCGTACCTCCATCCGCCCAGCTTGGGACTCGCCAACCCGTACCTGTCGCCCGTCAAGGCGACCGACGAGCAGCTCGCCGCGGCCTTACCAGAGACGGTGATAATCTACACATGCGAGTGGGATATGCTGATGCAAGAGGGCAAGGAGTTTGCTAGGCGGCTAGAGAGGCCACCCATAGGCAGGAACGTGCGGTACAAGATGATCGCGGGCGTGCCGCATGCTTGGGACAAGGCCCCCGACCCGACGAAGCCGGCCGAGTTTTCGGAGGAGCTGTACAGGGAGTGTTGTGGGCACTTGGGTGAGGCGTTTGAGCGGGCGTGAGCACGTCTTGTGTGATTGATGAGCTTATAAAAGCTAGTGTCAAGCTCTCGCCGAAGTCGGACACACCCGCCTAGAATAATGTGTTGTACAGATGATATTTGGTCTCGAATCTCAACACGACGATCTCAGGTCTCCAAACCGAACAAGGCCGTGTCAACTCTGTTAACCCCAATGCAAAGCAATTCTATGAAGCGTTGCTCTCCAGCGGCTGATCACGAGCTCTGGGTTCCCCCTTTCTAGCTTAGATGACAGGATGTAGCAGTTGACGTAACTATGCTCCTTATGGTCTCCATTCCAGGACCAGGGGCGTGAAAGCCGAGGCGGCTTGCTCCGAGCGTGCATGAAGAAGCGGCCCAATCGCGCCAGTATCATGGGTCACTTAGTGGAAGTGCATGAGACGATCCCGCAGGGTTGTATTCGAGCACATAAAGGGTCATGCTTGCATTCCAGCGAGGCTTCCAGTTCCCTTTGTGCGTGACGGTATACCTTGCTTGGTTTATAGTGATTCAGATAGACATAAGACACAACGCCATTCCGAAAGGGAGGACGGGTAAGTAAGATCACAACTTCTCAGAACATAGAGGATGGATGAGGAGGGGGGTCAGGAGCATAGGGGTATCGCATAGTACTTGGACACTGGCGTCCAGGGTATAATACCTACCGACCCAAGCTGAGGCCCCAGAAAGCGTGGAGTGGGAAGGGCTCTTTTGCTCCGTGGAAATGACGGCCCCTCGCTCAAAGGGAAACCTGATCCGCGATTCCCACCGAACAGCCCCTGAAACCCATTTGTGGGACCTCTCGTGGTGGGTAGATGAAACACACACTACGGAAGTAACCGACCAGCCGATGTCCACGAATCAAACAATGGCCTGTTTCCATCAAACTCTAATTGCCTCTCGGAGATGGAAGCCCCATCGATCAATCTCACGCTGAGGGATGTGGGTCGGACCACTCCGGCATGCACCCCAGTCTACATGCATGAGCCGGAGTCTGCTTACCAACTTACCTCCCATGAAGAGCTTGAACGGCGGAGAGAGCGTTGCGGCAACATTTAAGGGTCACGATCCGACGCAGGGTATAAGAATCAAGCACAATGCCTCAGCAGTCCAAGAAAGTCTTAGAAAGGAACAACGTCTCTGATTTCTTTTTCACGGCTGGCCTTTCTTTCCCCTCCACTTCCCTCGTAGCCAGTGAGCCACGGTTACCTACCTTACCTGTGTTCAGTACATTCACTATCACTTCTTCACTTTCATTAGGTAGTCATCATTACTATGAAGTCTTTCGCTCTTTTCTCATCGGCGCTTGTGGCGCTGGCCCAGACGGCCGCCGCCGTCACTGGTGCCGCCGAGGGTTTCGCCAAGGGAGTCACCGGGGGCGGCAGCGCCACCCCCGTGTATCCCCAGACCACAGCCGAGCTGGTCTCGTACCTGGGCGACTCGCAACCTCGTGTCATCATGCTCGACCGCACATTTGACTTCACGGGAACCGAAGGCACGGCTACCGAGACGGGCTGCGCTCCCTGGGGCACCGGGTCGGGCTGCCAGCAGTCCCTGAACAAGAACAGCTGGTGCGACAACTACCAGCCCAATGCTCCCAAGGTTCAGGTCACGTACGACAAGGCCGGTGTGCTCGGCATCACGGTCAAGTCCAACAAGTCCCTCATCGGCGTCGGCAGTAAGGGCGTCATCAAGGGCAAGGGCATCCGCATCGTCAGCGGCGCCACGAACATCATCGTGCAGAACATTCACATCACCAACCTCAACCCCAAGTACGTCTGGGGCGGCGATGCCATCACCCTCGACAACACCGACATGGTCTGGATCGACCATGTCACGACGTCCTTGATCGGCCGCCAGCACATTGTCTTGGGCAACCAGGCCAGCGGCCGCGTCACCATCTCCAACTGCAAGTTCGACGGCCAGAGCACGTACTCTGCCACCTGCGACACCTACCACTACTGGGGACTGTACTTCACCGGCTCCAACGACGTGAGACACTCTGTCCTTGTCCCCCTTCCATGTTCCTGCTGGCGCGTGCCTAACAAAGAACTCCCCCGCTTAGATGATCACCTTCAAGAACAACCTCGTCTACCACATGTCGGGCCGCTCGCCGAAGGTCGCTGGCAACACGTTGTTGCACGCTGTCAACAACTACTGGTACGACAGCACCGGCCACAACTTTGAGGCCGACTCGGGCGCCAAGATCCTGGTCGAGGGCAGCATCTTCCAGAACACAAAGGCGCCGCTCGAGGCCGGCGGCGCCGGCAAGGTTCTTGCCATCAGCGGCAACGGCGCCGTCTGCTCCCAGTACCTCGGCCGTGTCTGCCAGGACAACGGCTTCGGCTCCTCGGGAACGCTCTCCGGTTCTGATACCACGTTCCTGACTTACTTCGGTGGCAAGAACATTGCCAGCGCTACTAGCTACACTACCGCCAAGAACGTCATCAACACGGCTGGCTTTGGCAAGATCTGATTCGGCGGCTTTCTTGGGAGGGTACCCAGAGGGGTTGAAGGGGTTGATGTTCTTTTTTTGACACATATTTTCTGGGCTGGGCGCAGCTCAAGCAGGTAGTTACCTCTGGCCAGACTTTTTGTACATAGCCCGTTGTTCAAGTTAAATCGTATATACTATTGCGTTGACTTGCGTGGCTGAGGGTGGCATTGCGAGAGAGTTGATGAAGGCTTGTTACCTTGTCGATGCTAATTACTCATGTTTTGGTCAAAAAGTCCGATCTTTTGTGACAGCTGGTCAGGACTGTCGCTTATTAATAATAATTATCTGTTTCGATAGTTAAAGGAGGTGTCTCTGGCGTCATTGAGAGCATTACAAATCTAATACACCTCAATCCAGCTGTAATTACGATGGGGATCCTGTCCACACAGCAACCAATGTTGATTTATAATGTCATTGCGCCATCGTCGTTTCGGAGCAACACCCATTCAGTTATGCATAATCCGTTGTAACAGGATAAGGTACGTCCTCGACCAGTAGTTCGAAATATCAAGTGCTCAACCCCAGCGTATATATGGATAGATACAGTTTATAACAGTTTACAAGTTCCCCCTTGATCTGCAAGCCTGCGCAGTCACGTCACCGCACGTCAGACACATCATAACGGACAACCCCCCTCCCACATCAAAATAACCACCACTGTGACTTGCTTACCCGTTACCTTGACACCCTTATCCAAGTCCATCTCACCAACCAGCCCACCATGTCTCCCCAACCCACCGCCACGCCCCGCATCCGCGTCGCCCTGATCGGCCTCTCCGCCACAGCCAAAACAGGCTGGGCCTCGCGCGCCCACCTCCCCTACCTGCTCTCCCCTCGGGGCTCCTCCAAGTACGAGATCGTCGCCCTCCTCAACTCGTCCGTCCCGGCCGCCCAAAACGCCATCAAGGCTTACAACCTGCCGGGCTCGACCAAGGCCTACGGCGACCCAGCCGCGCTGGCGGCGGACCGGGACGTTGATATGGTCGTGTGCAACACGCGCGTCGACAGGCATTTTGAGACGGTTGTGGATAGTGTCAAGAAAGGGAAGGATGTCTTTGTCGAGTGGCCGTTGGCGCAGGATGTAAAGCATGCGAGGGAGTTGGCGCTTTTGAGTGAGGAGGCCGGCGGTGAAACGGTTATTGGATTGCAGGGAGTGGTGGCGCCTGTTGCGACCAAGTTGAGGGCGTTGTTGGAAGGTGGCCGGGTGGGGAGGGTGCTGAGCTCCGATTTGAGGGTCTTTGGCGGGCTCGGGGACCGGGCTTCCGTGCCGGAGGGGCTGGGGTACTTCACGCAGAGGGAGATTGGGGGGAATATGTATACCATTGGGTTTGCTCATAGTGAGTTCCTTCGCTTTTGATTGTCGGGCAGGGAGGTTTGTGAGATGCTGACGAGACCCAGTCTTTGACATGGTCCAGCGAGTCCTGGGGGAGCTCGCCTCGGTCAAGGGTGGCTTCCACCTACAGCGGCCCGAGGTGAAGATCACGGATGAGAGAGGCGCCACGGTCAAGACAGTCCGGTCCGACGTCCCGGACTTGATCTTGGTCACAGGCAAGTGGAACGAGTCCGCCACCACACAGCAAAACGCTACGCTGCACTACCGCTTCCGCCGCGGCCAGCCCTTCCCCGGCGAAGCGGCTCTAGAGTGGACCATCCACGGCGAAAAGGGCGAGATTAGGATCGTCTCCCCGCAGATCACTTTCATCCACGTCGGCGACGACACGGTGCCGCGCATCATTGAGGTGCATGACTTTGCAACGGACAAGGTGGACAAGGTGGAGTGGGATTGGGAAGACTGGCAAAAGGACCTGCCTTTCCAGGCCAGGGGTGTCGGCGCCCTCTATGAGGCTTTCGCCGACGCGAAGGCGGCCGGCACCGGGCGACCCTATGTCACATTCGACCTTGCGGCCAAGAGACACGAGCAACTGGAGGAGTTGTTGTCCGAGTGGCAGGGTTGACGGAGACCTTGTATGTATTTGGATGTGCTCTGTATGTCTTCTCTAAAGCGTCGTGTCCTGCGTCTGACTTGGACGGCGCTTAAATAGCTCCTGGGTATCTACTGTAGTAGCGGTTATGACGCGACCGAATTTCTATGACCACTCCCTTTTGAAGTGGAATCTCCCTTGGGGCGGGAACCGAATAAGCTCCTGCTCCTGCTTTGCTTCTTACTACTTGCCGTAGAATCCTGGCCTCGCAGGGTTTCCAGGTCAATGTACGACTGGGGAAACACGCCCGTCTTGCCTTTACTGTTGGTACCGGACCAACACCAGTAGTCTGCGTAAAGGCCTGCGTCGAGATCAGCGAATGCAAGGTTGACCCTTGCCCGGGAGAGGATTCTTACATTGAACGTTGGTGATGACCTCGTTCTTCCCAAACGCAAGCCAAGGTGTTCCCACAGTAGCCGGCGGCTGCCACTTCCATCTCGTGGTCACGCTCATGCCACTCTCCCCGCCCACGGGGATCTCGCTCTCTTGGGGCGGCCGTAATTCGATGGCCTTGGCCGGGAACGCGCCAAACTCGCCGTCATGGCGCCCTAAGCAGTACTTCCCTCCCCACTTTTCGGGGAAGATGACGCCTATAATCCGGGCGCCCTCCATAAACTCAAGCATGTCTGCGTCATACTTGGGCGGCTTCTCCAGCTTGCTGCGCCCCGGCCGGCGGTAGTGATCCTTCACTGCTATGGCAGTAGCCTGCCTGGCCACATTCTCCGGCATGGGCACCGGGGCCGGCGACTCAGGCAAATGCAAGTCGAAGTCTTGGGGTGCCGAGTCCGGGAGAGGGCGACCGTACACGACCGTGACGCCCGGGAGGGAGGTAAGAGGCTGCGCGTGCCGTGCGAGGTGGCGTAGGAGTTCCTCGGCGGACCGGAAGACGGTCGCGTCGCCTTCTCGGGTGACGGCGCCTGCCTGGACACACCACAGGCAGGCGTAATGCGTTTCGGTACTGCTGCCTTGTCTGAGATGGGACTTGAAGAGGAGCCGGAGGCGATAGCGCGGTCCTGCATCCGAGGTACGGATTGCTTCGGCTGTGATGGGAGTTAGTCATGCACGTGGACGGGTGCCCCGAGGGCGGGAGCTTACGCTTGCTGCTTTTGTCGAGTTCGACCTCGTCCAGGTCATGCGCATAGCCGCAGTCGCCACACGCCCCAACCTTGGTCGTCTCGTACTGGAACGGCACAGTGATGCCGTCAGATGCCCGCATCATATCCCCGGCCCCGATGGAACCGCCGCCTGCCCCGTACTCGTACTCATTGGTGAGCTTGATGCTGTCCCAGTGCCCGTCTTTCCGGAACCTGGTGGCGCCTTTGCATAGTCCCTTCAGCTTGTAGTAGGTGCTGTCCGCCCGGATGCCGAGATCAGGGATCCGCGGCGTCGTTGGTCTAGATTTTCGGTGCTCGCTAGGGTGGCCTGACTCTCGAAGCATGTCTTGCACGCCGAGCATGTCCTGGCTTGCTGCGTTGCTGTTGGCCGGTGGACGAGTGTCTTGGGTACTGGAACGATCCAGCTCGGTAGAATCCTCAGGAATAACGAGTGAGTCGAGGCTTCCGAGCAGGGCCGACGAGGATGAGCTGCTGGCCTGCGACATGACTGATGTCCGAGTGTGAGTAGTGCTTGGGCTCGGAGCCGAGTCGATGGTCCTCGGGCGTACTGCGGTATTGAGCGTGAGGTCATGGAAGCGCAAGTTGACTGGATCGCTGCCAGGTGACGCGGGAGGTGTGAAAGCGTCTCTTGTGGGGTCTGTTCGACATGGTTGGGAGGACTCCTGGGACAGCACGGATTGGTTCCGGAATGTTCGTTTGGCTGCCACGGCTAAGCTGTCTTCCGCTAGATAGTTCATATAGTCCACGGCACCGGCCGACGTCCTCGGCACAGTTCGAGGGCTTTGCGGCATCGGGTCACTGGCTTCATGTGGTGGGACGACATCATCTTGGGCCTGCTTTGGCCTGGACAAGGCTCGGGGACGAAGGGAGCGGGCTGATGGCGGACGGGAACCAGGCCCCGCGCGGGTCGGGAGGGGTGGTAATGGAGGAAATCCGCCTTGTGGTACGGTCGGGACGTCGGACGCCGGCTTGATCCGCCTTGCTGTCTCGATGATGTCGAGGGCGAGGGCCTTGGTGGCGGCCTGCAGAGCTCCGTAACGGGCTTGGTCGAAGTCGGCCGGTAGGGTGAAGTCGTCAAAGTCCCAAAGAAGGTCTTCGAGCTGCAGTCGGCGTTTCTCGATGGAGGCTGGACGGGCAGTCAGTGGGCGGGTGCCGAGCGCACATGTTGGTTCGGGTTCGGGGACACACCCTGCTGCACCATCATGTCCCCGAAGCTGTCTCCATGCTTGCCGGCTTGGTCATTCCATACCAGCTGCACCTTGTGGAGGGCGCGCTCGCCTTCGCGAACGATGGCCTGTGCGGCCCTGGCCATGCGATCGGCATTGTCGGCGGGCGCGGGACTCTCCTGGGCGGCGTGGGTGGAGGCGTTGGTCAGGGCAACGGTGCCCGCAGCGACCACGTCCCGAAACGGGCGGATGAGGAGGTCTTCGGCGTCGACGGCCATCACCGGGATGCCAGAGGTATTTTATGTGAAGGATGCTGTTTGCTCAGATGCAGGAAGGGAGGACTGCAGGTGGGGAGACTGGGAGGATGGTTATGCGAGAGACGTCAAAGTCTGATGCAAGGGAGAGACACAAGGTGACCAAGACCCGAGGACTGTCAGCTGCGAAAGCGAACGGCCGAACCGAACCGGGTAGGCAGGCAGCATGGGGCCGCTTTGCGGGAAAGCAGCCAGGTGGGAAGCGTTGCATTGTATCATTTGCAACTCGAAATCGGACCTGGATGATGGAAGGGACCTTGAAGAATCCTTCGCCGTGCCGAGTCCGCCCAGGGACACCGTGACTCCCAAGACCAGAACCAAGACCCGATACATTGGAACGCTGCGAAACAGAAGGCGCGCTCGTCGAGTCTTGAATGCTACACTGCCGCCGTGGCGCGTGCATCATGGTAGAATCGATCAATGATGCAGGAGGGGCAGGCCATGAGCCAGCACGACGCGATATCGAAGGGTGGGGGTCTCGGTGGAAGAATCGGGGTTCAGAATCATTTTTCGGCGACACAAGGCGATGCCAAGGTTCAGCAGCTATACGTGCCCTGATGCGCCTTCTTCATTCGTCGCCATCCATCTCACGGCGCGGCAAGAACTGCTGAACGATGCACGTGTTGTGCCAAGAGGGATGTGCGAAGCAGAGGACGCACTGTACGGAAGGTTGCCACAAACCCTCAAAACCCTCATGTTCAACAACCGAACCTGGAAGGCTTGCAGTAGATTCTCGCGGACTGTGATGCTGTGCGACGACCTCGATACTTATGCCGACCGGCTTTCTGCATGCTCGGTCGACGATTTGGATTTCGACGATTCTGATTTCTGGATCGACTTTCAAATTTTCCAGAACAGTGTCTAAGCCGACATCCGGGGCGCCAGCCACGGACGCCTTGAACAGTGTGGCTACCTTACCCAGCCGATCTGTCCTCCCCTGCTCCACTCCAGGCCTCAACACCAACGGATAGTCGTCAGTGACATCCAACAACAACCGCGTGTGCAGGCTGTCTCGAGTTGCGGAGCGAATATCATGGAAACCTGCATGAAGCTGTACGGACTATCGGGTTTTGTTTCTTTTCCTTCTTTTTCCCATTGCTACTGTACTTTGCTGCGCTGATTCCGACCACGCTTCTGACCCCCGTCTAAGAATGGCATGCGGTGCCAAGACCACGTGCGCAATTGTATGGCTCTGCGAGGTCAGACAAGCGCACGGCATGCACCCCTGGCTGCGACATGCTGCAGCGGGACGACGCCGCCAACCCTCGTTCCATCACAGAAGAAATGTCCCCGCCCAACAAGCTGGAATCGGCAACTCATCAGCCGAGCCTGACCTCTGAGATGGAACGATATGGCCATGCCCTTCACACGGGCCCGTCAGGGGCATCTTGAACGGCGACAAAATGGCCACAGCAAGCGATCCTCAGTGCCGCTAGTTACCTTATTGCTCGCCCGTGTCTCAGCTCGCGTGACAGACGGACGTTTCTTTCTGTCCACGACAAACGAGATCTTATTACGGAGTACAATACATTGCCGAGCTCGAGCCGAGTAGGTCCATGGGGTCAGCCCACCTCGGCCACGCAAAAGCCACCGACGACTTGCCAATTGCACAATGTCAACATCAGCAAAGGAATGGGTGCCCACACGGCGGGCCAGGCGAGCTAGGCTCGCCAGGGTCTCATCACCCCCACTGTCGAGATCTGGCGCCCCTGACCCGTGAGTGCCAAACATCCTTTACCGAGCCCGATTGTAGGGAACCCCACTCGCACCCTGGACGACCAGATCGGGATGGAGAGACGACACGTGCAACGACACCAGAAATGTATATCGCACGCGGCACCCCACCCCAATTCCAGTACCCTGGGACCGTCGTCTGCTCCCCGTCGACGACCTCCTTCCCCGGCCCGGACGCTATCACATCGTCATCATGGGGAAATTCGCCGAGCTGGGAGAGAGCCTGCGGGCGTTCACGACCCAGGAGCGCCGCAACATTGCGATCTACATCATTGGCATCATGGTGTACAAGTTTGGCCTCGAAGCCTTCAACGGATCCATCATCGCCCTCGCCACCAACAGATACGACTATGAGTCTCTCCGGGACGATACGCCCAGCCGGACCTTCGAGAGAGTCGGCCTGCTCACCGGCCTCAACCAGGCCTGTCAATGTATCGGCTCTATCCTCATCGGCCCACTGGTATGCTCGTCCTGACAAGAATGGTTTCTCTCTCGGACACGGCTTCTGACGAGGCGTGGTGGTGCAGGTGAAAAGATACCCGACCAAGAATGTCCTTTCCGTCGCCATCCTGATCTTTGGCATGTGCTCGGCTCTGCTACTCATCATTGACGCCGCCACGGGCGGCACATTTATGCCAGCAGAATGTATGTCTCGCGACTGTTCATCGCACTAGATTCGCTTCTCGAAGCCGTCACTAACATTGATTAAGACCGCATCGATCACCCGGACCACGAGTGGCCCTACTACGGCACCTACAACACCGACGTCATGATCCCCGTGTACTGCGTGTGCGGTATCGTCTATGGCATGGTTGAGCTCATCCGCCGAGTGATCCCACGCGATATTGTTGGGGGCAACATCCAGAAGCTGAAAAAGATGGACTCCTTGGTACGACATCGCGGCCGCCATTCTCGTGTCGTTTGCAGGCTGACGTTGATCAGGTCCACATCTTCTACGAAATCTCGGGCACCACAGGCGCTTTTACAACGGGACTCGTCATCATCCCCCAGCTGGGGAACAACATGGCCTTCATCATCACGCCCGTCTGCTTCACTGTCAGCGCCATCGCCTGGTTCTTCGTTGGCGAGCTCGGCTTTCGACGTGCCCAGCCAGCCTTTCGCGGCCGTGGTGAGAAGACATCCTACTTCAAAGCCGCGTTCAGCGGCATGTTCCTCTTTGGCGAGTCCGTCTGGGTCGGCGCCAAGATCCTCTTCACCTCGCGCAAGTTCATCTGGCTGGTGCCGGGCTACTCGGTTGCCCTGTACGCCCACCGCTACCTCGAAAACGGCATCGCGCCCCAGGTGGCCCGGCGCTACCTGGGCAACTCGGCCTGGGCGCAGATCATGGTCGGCGGCTCCAACATGGGCGAACTTCTCGGCGCCTTCTCCGTGCTGCTCTTTACCAACACCATCCAGACTCCCATGCCGTGGCTGCGCCTGGACGCCCTGATGCTGCTCATTGTGTGGTACATCCCCTACTGGTACCCCCCGGCGGACCAGGTCAGCCAGGCCTGGATCGTCGCGGCGACCTTCGCGCCCATCTCGTACGGCTGGGCGTCGGGCGACGTCTCGCTGGCGGCTTACATCCAGGCGTCGCTGGCTCGCCTCGAGTCGCAGAACAAGAACGTGTCGGCGCTCGGCGCCGTCATGGCCTTCCTCTACTCGTTTTACATTGTCACGTACGCCGTCGCCGGCACGCTCCTCGGTCGCTACCTGGACGGCATCTACAACGAGTCGGGCGGCCTCGATGAGGGCGGCCAAGTGCACGGCGGATTGGTGTTCACGGCGGGCGTGCAGATGTCCGTCATCTCGGCCCTCGTGCTAGCGTCGACATTTGTGCCCAAAGGCGCGTTTGCGTTCAACCCCAAGATGCTGTCGGACGAGTCGCTGGATGACGACCACATCGAGATCGAGGAGCAGCGGCCGGGGCGCGACGACGAGCCCGAGCTGGAGGGCGAGGTTCACAAGCTAGAGGAGGGGTACAAGAAGACGAGGAGTTATTGCAGCAGTGAGAACGGCTCCGAACCGAGGGTTGAGAAGAAGATAAGCGAGATCCTGTAGAATGAGTCACGTCCTAAGCTTACATACATGTACATAGATTAGAGTTTTATCAACACAAGTTCAAAGCTAACGACTCCATCCCCCTCTCGCCCACCGTCTATCTTGCTGGGTGAGGCCCACGTCGGGCCCTGCTCGCCGTTTGGTAGCTGAAGTATCACTTTGTTGGACCGAAACTGGCCGTGTAACTGACTGGTACCTACCTTAATTGGGGTTTTATTTTGGCAATTGATATACGGGCAGGGCACAATTGATACACGGGCAGGGCGTTATCCGGGCAGGGCAATGCGGAAGCTCCTATTGGCTCAAAATTTCCTGTTAAGCAGGGTCTTTCACTGTCAAAATTCTGCCGCATCCTCTCCAGATTTGCCAGCTGGCAATGGTCTGCCCAACCCCAACTGACGTCAAAGCATCCCCTTTTGTCTTCGCCTGCGTATCAATCGCATAATGGCTCGCTTCTCCAACAGCTCCCGAAAGCGATCCCGATCTGGACACGATATCGCCGACCTAGATGAAGCGCAATCCCAAACCAAGAAGCGACTCCGACGCGATACCTCCGATGCGCGCGAGCGGACCAGGCCCCTTTCTTCAAGCAGTAGCTTAGGGCCTGACCCTGAGGAATGGTACGGCTATGGCGACGACAATGCTTTGTACAATCTCTTCGCGACCAATCCTCCGGCACATTTCACAACAATACCACAACCCCATGGATCCCAAGGGTTGGACGAGCCCTGGTGGGAACTGCGCAACGACTCTGAGATATT
>MU863750.1:4039-24903 GCA_033575675.1 Parathielavia hyrcaniae | reverse complement strand
AACGCGGTCTTGAAGTCGTACTGCTCAATCTCGAGGTCCATGACGGCGGACAGGGCGAGGAAGGTCCTCACGGTGACGCTGTTGATCACCGCTGCGTACAGATCTTGTGAGCTCCAGGAGCCTTCATCGAAGTTGCCGCAAACCACGAATCTGGCGCGTGGTTCGGTGATACTGGTTGTCGGGTTTGTCTTTTCATCGAGCACCCACTTGGTAGGCAGCACCTTCATCCAGCGCTCCCTCTTGCGCATCTGGTAGACGCTCTGGTCCACCAGACTCTGGTCTTGCTTCTTCATGGCCGGCAGCCAGTAGTCTTCGTAGTTCGGTCGCTGACGCGCCTCACGGAAGTTCTTCGGCAGGCCGGGATTTTTGTGGACGGTGATGTCGTGTTCCGCTTTCAAGTTGGAGAGGCACAAGGAAATCGACGGCGGCGGCGGGGCCGGCTCGACCAGGTGCGATGCGAAAAAGGTCTGGCCAGGAAGCTTCCCGGCATGCAGCTTTGCGTAATGGCCTGGTTCATGGTGCGCCTTCTGGCGACGCGGCCGTGATGATGTGGCTGTTGTGGTGGTACCCCCCCCCTCAGATTCGGTGGGTTGAACCGGTTGTTGTTGTTCTTCAACAGGCTGGGCGTTTTGTTCAACAGGCTGGGCGTTTTGTTCAACAGGCTGGGCGTTTTGTTCAACAGGCTGGGAGTTTTGTTCAACAGGCTGGGCGTTTTGTTCAACAGGCTGGACAGGCTGTTGCTGCTGATCTTGTTCTTCTTCCACTCGGTCATGGATCAAACCGCCCATGCCGGGAACCATGGGGTCGTCCGGCGGGACCGGGGCATCCTCGTCAAGGATGGAGTGGAAAGATTCGGCGTAATTGGATTCTGACCCGGAATCGGGCACTGGTACGTCCTCAGGCTCGGGCTCAGCTTCGGGCTCGGGGTGAGGCTCTGGGTTGTTGTCGGTATGCGACCTCGGCGGTGATGTCGGTGCGAGTGTCGGTTCCGGCGTCGATTCGGGAGTGGTAAGCTGCCGCCGCTCGGTCGGCTCGGTTGCTTTCTCCGCTGGTGTGGACGGCTTGATTGCCGCTTCTGGTACGGACGGCTTGGCTGCCGCCCCTGGTGCTGGGTGCTGCAGTTGCACTTGCTTTTTGGGATGTGCGACGGTGATGAGATGTTCGACCGCTTCTTCTTCTTCGGCACTGGTGGGATCAACGAAGATCGCTTCGTAGTCGGCGAGGACGTCGTCGTCGGGCTTCGAATCTGGACCCTCATTAAACCGCACTGCGCTTGCTCGGATGATCTTGCCTGTGGTTGGGTTCCAAACCCAGTAAATCTTGCCATGGATGTCGGCGTACCCGATCAGGCGGCCTTTCTCTGCTTTGGCTGTGAACTTGTCTGACTGAACCCTTTTCTGGGGCTTGATGTAATAGAAGGCTTCGCAAAAGTAGGCCCTGAAGTGCCCTATGTACGGCTTGCGCGCTGTAACTGGCATGTTGACGCCAGTTGCGAAGACTTCATGCGGGGACTGAGATGCTGGATTAACACTGGTAGGAAGAGCGTTCTTCACCTGGATTGCTGTCTCCATGACGAAGGTCCAGAGATGCTCAGGGATGTTGAGCGACAGCATCGTCGCCCTGGTCTTGTCCATCACATCGCGCGCCGCGCGCTCGACTTTGCCGTTCATCCACGGCGTATGTGGTGTTGTCTGCATGATGAAGATGCCTTTGGATCGCGCCCACTGTTTGAGCTTGTCGTCAGTGAACGGCACGGGCGCCTGCCCGAATTCGGTGCCACCGTCAATGCCGAGGATCTTGATCTTCCTGTTGGTCTGGGTTTCGATCATTTCCGCCCAGTCGGTCAGTGCGGTAAGGCAGGCGTCTTTGGCCCTGGTATACTTGACCCAATGGTGGTTGGAATGAACGTCAATGATGTGGACACTGTACTTGTATCCCAGGTGTCCGGGAACAAGGTGTTGAATCATGTCCACGCGGATGAAATCCAGTGGTGCGTTGCCCTGAACGGGAGCTTCCTTTCCCAGTTCGTCTGTCGCTTTACCACGAAGACAGCCCTCGCAGGCTTGGTCGTCTTTGTGGCTGAGCTGGATACCTGCACGGCGGCAAGCCTCTTCAACCACGGTTTTGCCTGCGTGGAGAAGACGGCGATGCATCTTGTGGTACGGAACTGTCAGAAATGACGGTATGGTTGGGTTGTTCTTGGGGTTCGGTTTCGCGTTTTCGACGGCTGGAACACCATTGAATGGGTAAAGCCGCATCAAACACTGGCCGGTCTGTTCGTGATACAGAAGGTCGTTCTTTTGGTCCCACAGAACACCTTCTTCCTTGAGCTTCAGACCTGCGATGAGGTTGCATGGTGAAGAAGGCTGAAGAATTGCCTTCGGGAACTCTATAGTGACGGTGTTTCCGGCCGGTAAGTCAACCACATAACTGGCGACTCCCCCGAGCCAGGAATCGACCACATCACCGGAAGATGCGAGTGAGGAATGGGGTTCACGTAGCCGTCCCAGCTTCTTGAACCACTTGCGGTCGTTGAAGATGGGTGTGGCGCAGCCGGTGTCGTAAATGACGATATCCTTGATGTTGCCCAAGCACTTGCTTTGGCTTTGGATTGCCTTGAAGGCCTGTTGGACTTCAGTGCTTAGTTGCACTGGGGGCCTGAGTGAAAATCCGGTGCGTGGTCGTCAGCAACGGAAACGCCAACAGGAACCGAGATGTTGGTCATGGCGATGTAACCGTCTTCGTCGTCGGAGTTCATGTTGGTTGAGAAAAAGAGATTTGCCGGCTTCGGCTCAGTCTTCTTGCGGATATCTCGCTGGTTGTCGACATTGCTGGGATTCGCAACACCAGACTGCTGGTGCAATAGGGCAGTGGTTGAAGTCTGGTCGGCTTCGCGTTGTCTCTTCTTTTCGATGGCGATGGACTTCTTGCCCCAGGAATCGGGTGCATCCTCAGGCTTGCACCACCAGCAGGGGCCGCCCTTGGTATGTTGGCCACAGCCGTTGCAGTGCTTCCAGCCCTTGGTGATGCCTTTGCCGCAGACGGTACAGTCGACGCGTTCACCACGCTTGTTGCCGTTGTCGCCGTCGTTGGCTAAGTCCTTGGACGTGTCCTTGTTGTTGTCGGCCGATTTGCCGTCTTTCTTCTTCTTGTCAACGGTGACTGTAGTCATCGCGGGCTGAGTGGTCTCCGCGACGGCGATCTGTCGAAGTTCTGCCATAAGGCTTTCCCAGGTGACGGTGCCGGCGTCCATGCCAGCTACCATGCGGTTGTAGAGATCGGAATACTCACGCTGAATGCCTTTGAGAGCCAGCCATACGTAAGCGGTGTTGCGTTGTTGAAATTCCGTCGATTCGAGACGCTCGCGCAGGTAGTTCAGGCGCAAGGTGAAAGACTCCATCTTGTCAAAGGAGCTGCGGCGGATGTTGGCGAGCTCAATGAGCAAGTTGGCAAGGTTGTCGGACGCACCCTTCTCAAAATACTGAGAGAGCTTGTCGAAAGTGTCTTTAGGGTTGTTGGCAGAGCTCCTCCAGCCCATGCCCTTGAGATTCAACCAGATCTTGTTGTCGTGAACGGACCCTTGAAGAAAGTCGTCGACGTCCGATCGATCGGTAAGCCAAGCTTGTCCGGCCTCGGGATCTTCCGGTCGGGGGACATCTTGTAGGATGTATCGGTCGAGGTTGAAGCGGTTCAGTGCCCGCGTAACCTTGTCTTTCCACATGGGGTAATCCTCAGCCTTTGTAAGCTTCGGGACCTGCGGAATTTTGCGTTGATTGTTGTTGTTGTTGTTGGCGCCGACGGCCGCTTGAGCATTCTGCTGGATGAGTCGAGTCATCGCATGGAGAAGCGCAGTGATCGTCGGGTCACCGCTCACCCCGGCTAGGGCACCAGTGCTGTTGCTTGCCACGATGGTTTACTGCCAGTCGAAGACGTCGAAATCGAGGAAATCTTCGTAAATCGGGGAAATCTTCGTACTGTTCGGGAGTGAAAAGATCGGGGAAAAGGAACGCGAAGATACGCGCAAAACACCACGCAAAAATAGCGGTGATGAGAGTCGCTAGGAATGTCGCAAACGCTTGATGAATCGCTCGATTCGCAAAAGCGCTGGGGGAATAGAGGCTTCAGTTGATAGGCTCACAACAGAAGCTGAAGAGGGCTCATGACCTGTTGCGAGGTACAGAAACAACGTGAGGAAAGTGGTGATGCGAAAGCTGATGAATACGAAGATGGTCAAGAAAGAGAGGAAGCTACCAACTGCAGTGGCCTGGGCAACCAAGTGGTTGTGGATCCCTGCCAAGGCGGTCTGGCCCACATGTGGAGCCTCCACAACATATTCTGGCGGCGATGACTGCCGCCGGTTATGCTCCCGACTATCGGGGGCGTGGCCGGCGGGGGCGGGGTCCAGGCGGCGGAGTAGTGTAGATCTGTGGTGGGATGCAGGCACGCAGAACAGGATGGTATTGCTATACTGGTGAAGGTGTGTAATGGTGAAGGACAAGGCAGTGGGAGCTGGGTGCCAGGTATGGTGGGGCAGAGTCCCACAACACCCCCCCACAGACAGCTACCACGCCGGTAAAAACCTTCGAAACAGACCAACCCCCCAATTGATATCCCAACTGTGGAGTTGCCGTCGAACTTCTTTCTTGATGATGCCTCAGTACGTGAGGGCTTTCTTCATGATGGTGCATTAGTATGTGAGGGCTTCTCTTGATGCGATGCGGTACCCGCTCCTGCTCCAGACCAAGGGCTCATACATGGACATCTCTGAGCTGGGTATCACGGATGCGAGCAAGAATCTTGTCAGGGACCTTCTTAGCGGTGAACAATCGGTCCCTAAGGAGACGCTCTTCGACGACGATATCTTTGTGAATGCTTGTCGCAACCTCGACAATAAGAATGAGGCGAGGATCATTCAAGACATCTCAAGGCTAATCCTTCCTTCAGCGGAATCGCTCGCACTCCGGAACAAGAACTATAAACGCCTTGTCGAGAGCGTCAACGAAGGGTGGAACAACTCGATCCTCCTCACCAGCATTCGTCCACAGCCTGACTACTCCGTTGGGTTCAAACGAGACGCGTTCACCGAGGACCAGCTCGCCAAGCTATCGCCCTTCATTGGCGACTTCATCGCCGGGGACCAGTCCTTCTTCATGGGAACGTACTACGTGTACTTCCCGTACCTGACTTGCGAGGTGAAATGCGGCGCCGCGGCGCTCGACATCGCAGACCGGCAGAACGCCCACAGCATGACCCTTGCCGTGCGGGGCATCGTACAGCTCTTCCGTGCTGTCAAGCGCGAGGATGAGGTCAACCGGAAGATCCTCGCTTTCTCCGTCTCGCATGACCACCAGTCGGTACGGATCTACGGCCACTACCCGGTGATAGCTGGGGAAGACACCAAATCTTACCGGCATCCGATCCGAAATTTTGTCTTTACTGAGTTGGATGGCAAGGAGAAGTGGACAGCGTATCGATTCACCAAGAACGTCTACGACACATGGATGCCCAAGCATTTCGAGAACATCTGCTCCGCCATCAATCAGATGCCGTCGGATTTGAACTTTGATGTCCTACCACTTTCCGAGGCGCCCTGGCTTTCCCAGGATTTGGGCATCTTGATGCAGTCAGATGCCAGCTGCGCTTCTGTGCCGAACGAGCGGGGCAGCTAGTCGAACAATGCCGAGCAGCAAGCTGTCACTCCAGACACCTCATTCAGTGGGGTAGCAAAGAGGAGGAAGGGCCGGAAGTTGGCGGACGGATAGATAGGATTTCCATTTCAGAATGAATTTATTGCGTGATGATTGCCGCCTTGCGGCTCCGCCTCTGCCTCTTGCCTTGCCACGAATGCCTGACTGCACCCCTTATTAGCTGATTGAATTGTGAGTCTGCGGCGCGGTGAACGAGGCGCCTCACGGCGCATAACGATGGCTGGGCACAGTATTGATCTGGTGGAGTGTCTGGAAAAGTGTCTAGCGCCGGTTTCTCTCCCATTCCTCCTCGATCGCCTTATCCCTCTTGTTATATGCCTCGGTGACCTCGGGGAACCCCATCTCTCCGAGCTTCTGTTCAACCCGCGCTGGGTGCACGTCTCTGGTGCCGCTACCGCTTCTCCAAGCTGTGGTGGGACGATGCCCTCCTCACTTCGTTCTGGCCCGAACAACCTTTTTGGCGAGGCTTCTTCAAATCTGACGATACCGGTGGTAGTAGTGAGGTTTCATGAGTGTCGCTGGGTTAGTACAGGTGGTTCTGCAGCTGCGAACGGGTGAGATGTGTCGGTCGGCGCGATGGGTGCGGTTTCATGGGGAGGGATTGCGGATCGGGCCGTGGCGGCGGAGTCGGGCCGGGCGGGGAGCCGGGAGCCCGACCAGACGACGCCCCTGAAGCGGGGCAACTCGCAAATGGCACTGTTTCTTCGCTTTTTCCGCTCGCTCCCAAAACAGTGAGAGCAAAGTAATGAATATCAGACAGCGGTGGCGGCTTCTATCAACAATGAGTAAAAATTTGGTGTCCAATAGCCTGTTTTACTTTGGCTGACGTATCGCAGTTCGCACTCTCAATCCTCGGCAGGAACTTTGTCTGGAGAGGGATGCGGCCAACCGTTTCTCGGATCTGGGGAAAGGGAGAGCCTGGGAGCTTGACCCCCGGAATAGGCAAAGTCTCGCACGAGCGCGTAGGGTACCAGGCTCGAGGGGTAGAGCGGCGAGGGCGGGCGAGACCTCGAGGGGATGGAGCTCGTTACGGGCGAAGTCGACAGCATCGTGGACGCGCGATGTAAGAAGACAGTAATGTGGAATTTGCTGATTTACCCAGCATCAGTAAGCTCCAAACTCTCGCAAGGAGTCAGGGGTACATTCTCCAGATCCAGCTCCACCTCATACTCGGGGTTCACGCCGAACCGCTGGGTTTCCTTGTCGAACATCAACCACTTGCCACCCTCCCTCTCGACGATGTGGCCTCCCAGCCAGACCACTCGCTCCCCCCGTTCCTCCGTCATACTAGGCAGCTCAAAGTACTTCTGGTCGTCATCGATCCTCTCGTCCATAACGAACCACCCATCAGGGAGATAGCTCTCCACCCAGGGGAAGCCGCGCATGGCAAAGTCCTCCGGGAGAGGCCTCCTCCTCGGCCGGTCGCACTTGGCTCGCTCCTTTATGTCCTTGCCTTCCTCTAGAGCCCCTGGAAACCGGGTATCCTCCAAGAACCTGGCCAGGCCGCTACCCGGAGAAACGTTCTCAGATGAAGAAGACCCATTCAACAACGTATTCAGCATGAAAGCTGTTAGCTTCCAAGGAAAGTGGGGTGCCAGATAAGCCATGGCGTCAGGGCAGAACGTCAGGTAGCGCACGAAAACGAGGGACACGTGCAGAAACGGAAGGATGTTTGGGTCACCAAAGCGGCGGCAGACGACGTCGTAGGTGGCAGTGAACATGCGGAGGGCGTTGGGGAGCTGGTTGGTACTGTCCGAGGCGGCGGTCGTGGCTCTCGGCGACGGAGTCTCAGAGGTGGATGTCGTGGCTTCTTGCATCGGCTGATCCTGGAATTCAGGAGGCTTGAGGTCGTCCCTGGAGAAGGCTTGGAGGGCTGCCGAGATGAGATTGGGTTGATCTCCATAACCAGTCAGAGCGCAAATATTGGAGATGGCCATGTGGTATCTGGTGCAAAACGTTAACCGTCGTATCCAAGAAGCCCCCGCAAAGTCACGTACCCCGATTCAAGCTACCGACGAGTGGAACGGCCAATGTGATTATCGAGCGACGCCAGGAAGGTGCCCATCAGAGGCTCCAAGTCCTCCAACCGCTTCCCCGTAAACAGGATGCTATGGGTCTTCACAAAGTTGAGCTCGGTCGGCCCAAGTCTGGCCTGCTGGGGGTTCGAAGTGCGGGACATAAGAGGGTCGAACAGCGTCAAGATGCTCTCCCGCGTCGACAGGAACGGTATCTCTACACACAGCGATTTCGCGTAGTAGTAGAGTTGCTGCAAGACATTCAGGCGAGCAAGGATAGCCAGGTGATGACACAATCTGCCCGTTGTCAGAGACTTGTCGGAGGCTTGGCTATACCAATGACGGCTGACGGCGGTCCAGACCTCTCGATCTCGAATGTCGTCGTTCTCGATCGCCATGCGGTACCGGCCAAGATCACCCAAACACTCGATCCATGTATCTTCAAAGGCTGGGACCGTCTCGTACAGCAGCGCCATCATGGAGTAGGCTATGTAGATGAAGGTAAGCATGTGATCCAGGCTGGCCGGCAGGCGATGTCTCAGGATTTCGAGAAAGCTGTGGATGCCGTGTCGCCACATCCGGGCTGGCATAGCGTACTTGACAGCCAGCCTTCTCAACGCCGGGTTTGCCGAGGGGTGCTGAGAGGCGAGGAAGAAGTCGTGGTGCTCATGAAGGAGGGTGCGGTGAAGGGCAATCAAGGCCTGCCACTGGTCGTTGTTGAACTTGTTAGCGGGGTCCGTCTGCGAACTCAGCTTGCTAAGCGACGCGCTGCGTAAGCGCCTTCAAAGATGGGGGTGTCGGGATTATCTTGTACGAAGGATACCTCTGGTGAACGAGTCAAGGTGAGAAACCCGATTTGTAGTCGTGTTTGCCGAGAGTGAGAGTCGACGAGCCATCATCGATTCATCGAGGATGGATGATCGATTTCGCAAGATGGTTGTGGGTTGTGACTTGGGGAACCGAGGTGCCTTATTTTGTGTGACTGCAGATTTGAAAGCCAAAGTTTGGCCTGCAGATTGTGTAGTAGTGTACTCAAATTTGTGATGCGTACCTGGTACTCCAAGGTTCCAAGGCTGTGGTGGGAAATCGGAATTTCAGTCTTTCAGACAGGAACTCTGGATGTGCAATTACTACACGAACGGGCCGAAGGGACATCACAATACATGTATTGTACAATACAGTACAATGGACAACACCTGGACTTCATTTCTTGGTTCCCCCGCGCGTGGCCGGGGGCTAGGGAACAGGCAAGGTACTAGTACCACCTGGAGGTACCTGTAGGTGGTACGATATTGTAATTTACATTCGAGTCAGAGCACCAACCAGCGGGAGTCATCACTCATCACGCTAGGAGTCCAGGTCATCACCTTCTCGGCGCGTCATTTTGCGACGACCGCACCACCCTCGGCAGCTCGGGCTCCATCTCGTCCAGAAACTCATTGATAGCCTGCTGCAACCCTTCCTCGGTGACCAAGGTCCCAATCCCAGAGTTCGCCGAGGTCCGGAACGCAGCAGCCTGCGCAGCCACCCCCGACGTCCCGATCCACCATCGCACGCATCCGTAGTCGGGATTATCTTCGACGAAAGCGCCGCCGTAGAGGTTCGTCAGGTCACCCTCATCGCAGACGTCGAAAATCGCCCAGAACGTGTCCTCGCACCATTCGCGCATCGGCACGTCGCTTTTGGCTGCGCATCCCGACTGGTCCCTCGCCCACGTCACCGACACCAGGAGGTTGTCGGGTCCTCGGCTGGCGAAACCGAACGTATTCGACACGGAGAGAACGTCGGCATTGTTGCAGGTTGCGTCGATGCCCGTGACGCCGGTAACCTCGTGGAACGGGTGGTATTGGCCGTTCGCGCTGTGATCGCTGAAGCAGTAGAAGGATCCTTGGCCTGGGCCGAGGGTTGGGATTGGATCAGAGACCGTGACGGAGGACGTGGTGGGGGGTTCCGACGCGGTGGTGAAGTAATCCGACCAGATGGAGCTCATTGCGCTGTCGGCCGAGGCGAAGACGGAGCTGCTGAAGGCCTCGCCCGGGTCAGGCGTCGGGTACTGTTCGAGCCGCAGCGTGCCCCACGGCGCCAGCGTCTGCGTGCCTACCACGGTTGAGGACGCCTCCGCTGAGCAGCCGTACCTCAGGCTGCAGCTGCTGGTGGTGCTCGTGTGGCCAGACGAGACGACATAGTAGGTACTGCACCACTGGGCGCTGGTGGTGGTGCACTCTTCGGGCTCGGGCTGATACGGGTCGTTGGGGGGCCAAGGTGTGAACGGGTCGACGGGGTCCCACCCTGTCGAGAACATGAGATTAGCTCCATAATCAGGTAACTATGGCAACTTCGCTTTCCTGGCTGCCATGTTCACATCTTGCTTACAGTCGACATTTGGGTCCGGGCAGATGAAGCAAGATGGGTTGCAGAAGAGGCCGGTGCACCGGCGGCCGCAGTTGGCCGTGCATGGCGAATGTGGCTTGCTTGACGTCCAGCTGATGACTGGGGGCGGACCACCAGGGGGCGTTGTCACCGAGGCGGGCGGCTTCGTTGGCCAGGGGGGTGGGTGAATTGTCCGCGTCCTGCTCGGGTCGTCCGAGTTCGAGATGATGATGGGCGGGGGTAAAAAGCTCGACGTTAGCGTGATGCTGCCAGTGGTGTCCGTGACGTCGGTGCTGGCAATCTCGACATTCCACCATTCGATGCGGTCAGTCACAAGGGGTGGGAGCTCGATGGTTGTGGTCACGACGATCGTGTTGTAGACGGTGAAGGTTGACACATAACCTTCGGGGTAGGTCGTCACCGTCGTTCCCAATGGGTGAACTGACGCGATCTCGGTGGTAAGCGCCGGCAAGCTGATCGTGGTGGGCTCAGGGAGAGGCCACGGGGGCAGAACCAGGATGCAAGGGGGATAGCACGGAATGGTCGGCGGGTCGGACCCTTCCCAAACCGATGGATCGATGTAGACGATGAACGAGCCGGTCGAGCCGGTTCCTGCGGGAATGCAAGCGCCGGCTGGGCAGTACCCCCGTGAGCAGGTAAAGTCGCACAGGCCATCGTAGAGGTCGGCGTCCACCCCCGAGCCGGCGCTGCCGCTCCCTCCATTTGCGGGCGGCGGCTGGTTGAGGGCACCCTGGCTTGTAACGCGCACTGTGACAGCGGAACGGTTGGCCAGTGGCTACAGATAAGGTACGGGAGAGGGAACAGGACTTACAGAGTGCATTGGGCAGAAGCCATAGGAGCAAGCGTAGCTACAAAGGCCCGCTAGGTTCCCTTCACCGCTGCCGCTGGTGCAGGCGCTTGGGAGGAAGGGCGAGACGGTGATGACGCCCAGGGGGTAGCGGGTCGTTCCGCACGCCCCGGCAGGGCAGTAGCCGTAGAAGCAGTTGAAGGCGCAGAGGCCGCTGTAGGTTGCGTCGAGGCCCTGGGCCGGGTAGCCAATGGTGCCCCAGCCGGGAGTGTTCTCCTCGGTGGGCAGAGGGACCTGCTCGCCCATGCGGATGCAGGTGCAGGCGCCGATCGGGCAGTACCCGAGTCGACAAGCAAAGCCGCACAGCCCCGCGTAGTTGCCCACTCCCGTGCCCTCGATGCACACCCGCTCGGTGAGATTGAGCGCCGGGCTTGCATCGACTGTCGCGCCGCTAGCCTCGCCGACCCAAGCGTTCCAGTTCGTTACGCCGTTCTGCCCGGCCACATGGTCGCAGCTGGTCCCGATGGGCTCGCCGCTCATGACCATGGAGCCGACCGTGACGACGACAGGCCCCGTGTGAGCGCCGAACTCGACGCTGCCGTGGTATATGCCGATGCCGCCATCTGGCACATCGGTCCATGTCGCGCCGAGGTTGGCACCCCCGACCGTGACGGTGACACTCTGGCTCGAAGCGAGAACGGCGCTGTAGAAGATTTTATCTTGGGCAATCTCGCGGGGATCGAACTCGACCTGGAGCTGGCTGGCCGTGTTGCCCGTGGTGCCGCCGTCGTTGGGACACGCAGCCCTTGGGGTAAGGCGGTACCACACGGAGAGCACCTCCTTCGTGACAGTGGCCTTGCCGTGCTTATACGTGTCAATGACAAAAGGAAGCGTGGCACGCCAGCCATCATGAGGCATGTTGGTGGCGAAATTGAAAGGGGCTCTGCCGATGGTGAAGGCGTCCATGCCTTCGTCATAGAGGGGGCCGATGTAATGAGATTCGCCTAATACATGCTGTCAGCTGGAGGGCTTGGGTCACGGTGTAGATCGCATGGAGTTGGCTCAGGCTCGGGACGGAGGCACAGCTAGCGAGTACGGCTGGGCTTACCGTAATCATTCCAGGTAAGAATCTGGACGAATTCGGGCTGGACGAACCAGACTTGTTGCCATCGGTCATACCACAGATCACTGCATCATGGTCAGCAGCAGAGGGCGGGGGGACCTGAACGGGGGCAGGCACTTACTCGCCGCGCCAGAGCCAGTTTTTGTTGTAGCCCGGCAGGTTGGTGAAAAACCAAGGCGACACGGGCATCATATACTCGAGGTCTGGGCTTGTGTCGTTGAGGAACTGCAGGTACGACGCATCCACGTACGTGTTCATGTCGGTGTTGCCCCACGGCCAGCCAGCCCAGCTAAAGAGGCCATCGGGCACGCCAGGCGCCAGGCGAAGCGCCGCCTTGGCACCTTTGGAAGACCAGTCGGGCATGAAGAAGCAGCCAGTCTGGGCCTTGATGGTGGCCCAGTCGGCGGCGCTCTCTGGGCCCTCGAAAGTCGACACGAATGGCTTGCCATCGTACCGGTAGTACTGAGGATTTGGGCCGTACTGGCTGATGAAAGACAGCACAGTATCGAGGGGCCACGGGCCGCCGCCGGCGTAGTCGAATGACAAGAACAGCCGGAAACCGGTACTCTGGGCAGCGACAAAGGCCGCATCGAGCGCCTGGACAGCCTTTGGGTCACCCATGCGGATGTTCATGGCGTAAGCATCAATGTGGGCAGCCTGAGCAATGCTGATGTCGTCCTCCCACTGAGCGCTAGTCCAAGAAGCTGCATTCTCAACCTGTATATGAGGTCAGCTGGCGTGCATGTATGGGAGGGTGCCGTGGCAACGGTGACATGGAGGTGGGCGAGGCATTGAGGGCAGGCAGTGACAACCTGTGCAATCAAATAGAGGGTGGGAGAGTTTCTTACCATGAAATGGGCAAACACAGCCTTAGCTTGAACTTGAGGGAGCAGGCGCAACAGCACTGCCAACAAGAAGGACCACCCCATTATGAATGGAAGCCTACGTGACCTAGAGGTAGGTACGGTAAGCTGGACGAGTTCGAAAGGGGCTGGAGTGGAAGCAGTGAGCGCGGCATGTAAGACAGATTAATATAAGGTAAGATACCTAAGGTACCCACGATTGGTACGTTGTCTCCCCAAATCCAATCCCTAACGACACATGCAGCTGGATACATGTCCGTGCCAGCGGCAGCCCCAAGGGTTTGATCTTCCCTCTCTCTTGTTCAGACCGACCGAAGTGGCCCTTCATGCTTGTGCTGTCGCCGATACCGCTGTCCGCCCGGCAAACCCGTGCCGTACCCCTTGCCATTCCTCGGTCGCTTCTTGCAAGGCGTGGTCAAGTTTTCTGGTACGAGTGGGCAAAGCGCAGACTGTTGGTGCCGCCATTGCGCTGAGTGCAGGAGACTATTGACTCGGATGGTGCCTGTGGAGGTTGTGTCCCTGGACGGACTGGGAGGTCACATCCGCGACAAACCCGTCCTCCCGAGTCCGTGGGGGTCCTACGTCGTCCTAGAGATAAGCGGGCTCGACGGGGTGACGGGGCGTCCGGACTCCCGGACTCGGGCCTTCACGCCGGCGCTTGCTGGGTTGGTATTGCTTAGGCCCCTTCGACGTCTGGACTAATACAGGATGCTTGCCCCATTTAGATCAGGGAGGGTCCACTTCCCGTCGTCCCGTGGGGACACCAAGATCCCCCTGCATGAACCAACCGCCTGTCCGCTACCCCTGTGGCCTGATGCCGGAAGGGATGACCAAGATCCCAACTCTTGAACTCCCAACAGCAAGCACCCCCCCCCCCCCCCCGGGGCGATACCAGACACGTGCGCTCAATGTCGACAAATGAGAGGGAGCATAGATCCGCCCGGGTCCACGAACGTTCCCGTTGCCAGGCTGTGGGTCGAGGATTCAATAATACGACAGGGATGGCTGTGATGCTGCATCATCTTCCGCTAAGCCTGCAGAGTGCCCGAGCAACATGAAGGAGTTGGTGGGACTGGGAACCGCCCTGAGAAACCAACGTCCGGTACCGGGTTGTCCGGGCAGGCCATGGATTTTGGAAATGCAAGTGGAAGCGGGATGCCATCAGGCTATCAGCCGTCAGCCTTTAACAATCAATGCCCTCGAGTCCAGCGACGCTCGTTGGACTGTCGATTCTGGTCCCCGCGCCAGCAGCTTTGCTCTTTGCGACATTTGCATCGTGATCTCCCCCTGGCGCTCTTCGTCGTCAATACCTACCTTACCTTCGTCAGCCCTCGCCATGGCTCATCTGGCTCGTCTTCCGCTGTACGGCTTGCTTGTCGTACAAGTTCTCTTCGCCGGCGTGGCACAGTCAGCCGAATTCCACGAGCTCTTCACGGCATACTCGAGGGCCGACAAAGGCGGCTGCCAGAACCATCTGGGTACTGGCGGCTTGTTCGACAAGTGGCACCAGGAGATGTTCGACATGGTCGCAGCTGCCGTCAAAGGATTTCACGAATATGACATAACCCCCCCCGTTCAGATGGCGGCCAGGAATTTCCTTGGGGTTCCGCGCGACCCTAGAGCTATACCGGGCACGCTTAAGCCCCCTCGAGGTAAAATCTATGGTGAGCCATCCCCTCCATATTCCCTTAGCCCCGGCCACTCTCGGGCCTTTAAAGGGACAATCGAGCATTGTTCGAGTCGCCTGTCTTGCCAAAGAAAACGGCTCTCATTGACACGATGATGGTATGTCTGTAGGTATATTTCAGAAAGTCGAGGCGCTCTTGGACGGTCAAGGGACTTATAACAATGCGCCGCTGCCCTGGCTCTTCTGCGACAGCAGCTTCCTCACACCCAAGGATACGACATCCCAAGCACAAGACTCCATGTGTAACCTTTTGACCACTCCGAATCTCATTCCCGTGCTCATTGGCAACGAGTATGCGAAGCGACTGACAAATGGCAAAAAGCCGTTTTGGTCTGAGGACATGTGTACCTACGTCTTCGAACCGCCAGAGCACGGCGACAACTATTGTGCGGCTGTCGAGGGGGATAAAGGCCTCGCCGTGACCCTAGATACGTTGCACAACGACCTGATCCCGAATCACCCGCCCGATGTGAGGACCGCCATCGTCCTTTGTCCCTTGGCCTTCACCACCCCAGAGAGCCTGGACGAGCTTGGGGGCCTGGATATCGAGAGTGGAACAGAACTGCAAGATATCCAACCCAAAAGCCTGACTCTCCTCCACGAGATTTTTCATGCTCTCTGGGGGGAAAGATACTTTGATGCTGGGGATAACGAACACTGTGAGTGTGGCATCGCGCTTTCTGACCTCAGATGGACCTCCAGCTCATGTCTGCAACATCCCCCTTTTTGGTCTGGAGAGCGCCGGAGCAACCGCATCATGTTTCTACCTGTACCACCCAACCTTCACTTTGTCATCTTCCTGAACTTCTCCCAAAACCGCAAACGCGAGCCACAGTTACTAACATCTGACAGATGGCGTGGCGCAATGCATTGACCGCGCGAGCGGCACGAAGAAGAAGCGAGACCCCCAAAGGAATCCGGACAACTTGGCATATTTTGCACTGGCCATGTATCATCTATACAATGCTGATTCAAACGGCGAGCAATGGGACTTCTCCACCGGCCAGGCGAAGAGGTGGTATCCTTGAAGATCCGCTCCGCTCAGCAGCTGGGGTCAAGCTCACCATAAGGTGCCACCCACCTCCCAGAAAATGGGTGCAGCTAGAGCTCTGATGTTGGGGCAGTTATCAAGGGACAATGTGCCTAGGTACCTTACTAGTACTTTGTAGACCGATCCCAATGAAATAAACACTGTGCTGGAAGGTGTATCCGGAATGACCAAGTCCCCATCAGCAGATACAATACATGTTATAACGCTCCACTGAGACTGCCAGCAAACCGAAACGCTGAGTGACACCGCGCACCCAAGCCTCCCTCTTCTCCAGCTCCTCGGTAGCGGCGGCGTCCTCCCACTCCGTTTTCGGCCACGGCTGGTATATCAGACCGAGTTCGACGTCAGGTCCGTGCGAGAGCTTGTGAGGCCCGCGGACCCAGTTCCTACACGCTCTGGGTGCCAGCGTCCTGCTGGATCTGCCAAACTGGGCCTCTTCCCAGTATATGTTTGGGGGCGGAAGAGGAACAACGGCAGATAATCCGGCCCGCTGCTCCTGTGTTGCCGGGAACGGGAAGCTCAGTACAGCGAAAGTAGTACGGGACATGTCTGATTCCCCGAGGTCGAGTGGAGAAATGAAACGGACGGTATGGAAAATCACAGGTGGCTGCTCAAAGCCCAGCGCAGTGAGGAAATCCTCAAACTGCTTTGACTCGAGGAGCCCATCGAGAGCTTCAGGGTGGAATGCGCCTGCTTGGAAGCTTTAGCAGATCAAGCGTCAAACAAGAGGGGAAAAGGTCTTTTGTTTTCAAGCACGCACCGCTGAAGATAATCGCGGATGCGGGGTCCTCGACCAGTCGCCCGACCGTGAGGTATAGGAACTGGGGGACTTGTTTGAGTGCCCTAAGGCAGTTCGTCCACTTGTCATCGGTCTCCTGCGGCTCTGCGTCGTCTGGGTGATCGTCCGACACGGGCATCGTCGGAAAGTCCGCGGGTAAACGGGCCCGGAAGAAGAAGGTAACGGCGCGGGCCAGGCGATTCGTCTGTCTCGTCCTTGCCATTTTGCGGTCCAGTGATTGTCTAGACCGATTGGGGTTTGTGATGGTGGCGAAATGAAGAAGAGTACCCGATCAAGGTACTTTCCAGGCTGGATCAGGTATGAATGAGTGCTACGCGCAGTCCAGGGCTGTCAAGGCTATTTCCAGGTTACTGCGTTGTTGCTTCAAGGAGGAAAGTTCAAACGCGGGCAGCCCGTCCCAGGCCCCCACACCAAGGCAAGTTTGACTGGAAAAGAAGATGGCAGTTAAGGGGATGGAGACCTTTGGAGACGAAAGTTGGCGAACATGCAGCGGAGTAGTTGGTAATGTAAGTACCTGGAATTCTCAATATGCCCACAAGTGCCTATATAATTCAATCTGTGATGAATCCAGGTTCTTCATGCTTTGGCGAGGTGCTTTTGTGTCGTCTTTCTGTTCGGGAAGGAAGCAAGCCGCTGCGGTGCAGCTTGAGCCGGTAACCCTAACCCGCCCGCCCGTCCAACACTGCATGCTTTGTTTTGTTGCCTGGGCCGGCCCCCACAACACTGATTCAGTCGCATTTCAGTTCAACAGTTCAACCTCAACGAAGCAGACCAACGCGCAAAAAAACACAGTAGGGCCAGATACCGCGGGTCAATCCTTTCCACCATCCCATCTCATAACTACCAGTTGTCACCAACAACCCTTTTCTCCCAGAACTGGCGACCTCACACCGAGATCTGAGTAGGCGCTGCGCCTGCACAACCGCAGCCTGTGCATCCTGCATCTCTCACATTGGCCGGACCCGACTTCACACACACTGCAGCCCCAGGACGAGGCCGAGCCCCCGAGCGAGGAAGAGGACGAGGAAGTGTCCGACGGCCAAGAAGCGACCGAAACGAGAGACCTGTCGGGCCAGCCAAGGGGGCACCGCAATACGGGCGCCGGTATGATCCAGAGCCGCAAAGGTTTCCACGACATCCCCCACTAACCCCTAGAGACGCGCATCGTCACCCGCGTCTACGCGGGGCCACTCAGGCGCTATGCCCGCTACAGTGCCCTCCGAGATGCCATGTACGGCCCCGAGTACGACCGTATCAAGGTCGTCTGGGACCTCGAGATCCGCTGGGCAGACTTTCCGGTCCTGCCCCCACGGCTTCCCCCAGAGGACCCGCATGGTGTCGTCCCGAGCCCGTGGCTGGCTCCTGGCTTTGAGAAGGCCCAGAAAGCCAGGGCATCCCTCTGGTATAGCGACTATCAGACCACTAGCTCGGAGGTCCAGCAGTCCCACGCGCTAGCCCCGGAAGATGGCCAACAGTTCATACCCCAGGCCGAAGGCGATATCGTCACGCTTGTTGGTCCTTGGGACAGGCAGAAACAGTTCACACTCCGCCAAGACGGCAGTCTGCCACTCTCGCCAATGGGCCTCCCCGTCAACGATCCGGAGGCAAGCGACAACACGCCGAGTGGTTGGATGCTGGATGTCGGCGGCATCCCGCTCGCCATGTCATGGGCGCCCTTGGCCCGCCAAGATATCCAGGTGCTCGCGGTGGCGACAGTTCCTTTCTCAGACCAGACAGCGGGCAGCGGAGACAAGGCAAATACGGACGAAGCAGCGCAGTCAACAGGCTGCATCCAGCTCTGGGAGTTCGTCCCTGAGAGGCGTCCGGGCCAGCTTGCCGCCCCTTCGACACGCCCGCCAAGACTGCTGGGTGCTAGCTGCTTCGACTGGGGCCGGCCAAAGCGGCTGGAGTTCTGTCCCATCCCGCAGGATCATCTTGGCCTTTACGGGATCCTTGCCGTTCTCTGTGGCGACGGGAAGGCGCGCGTCATCGAGGTCTGGAAGGCCAACGAGGCAGACGGCCCCTTTTATGGTGTACCAAGTTGATCCGCCCAGTGGGGTTTCTTTGCTGACTCGAATCCAGAATGGATCGACTCGCCCGTCGTCACGCTCGGCCTCACCGAGGACTACAACGTCAGCGTTTGGGTCATTCGCCGTCGCAAGCAACTTGTGGATATGATCTTTGACATAGTCGCGGAGACCCATTTGAACTTTGAAATGCAACGAAGATTCGCCCATGATGTCGAGAAACACTGTCTTGGATCCGTAATTATGTTCGACCCGTCGGATCATCGGTTGGTCGAGTTCCAGCAGCCTAGCGTTTAGCTGCTTGAAAAGATCGTGTACGTGGCTCGCCTGCCAGTGGAAGCCGAGAAGCGACTCGGTGCCGCTTTTGCGAGAGTTGACGATGTGGTCGAGGATCTTGTCGATCGTGGAAACCTTCAGCCAAACCTAAGAGGGGTCAGCAATCGCCATGTGCAAAAACGAACGCAGAAAATGCGAAGTACCGGCTCGGCGTGACGCTCATCTTCACAAGAGACGGGCAATGCCGCCCCTTCCGACGAGTTGAAGGTATCTGATGAAGCCATCGCTGGTGCAGCCAATGTTGCCCTAGCTTGATGGGCATTTGTTGGAAGATGGAGGTTTGAAGAAATGGCATGCTTACCTGTGCCAAGGATCATAAGCGAGTGGTCCGAGCGCTTTTCAGCGCCTGATGTGATGTGCCTCGAGTGTGCGTCTTGATCATGCAAGGTGGTCCGAGCGCAATTTGAGGCAGAGGGGCAGAGAACGGGGGGTGGTGGAGACTGCAAGGGCCACCTCAGTCCAACCTGTGCCTCCGAACTCTTTAAGAAAGCACGTGCACCTTTTGCACAACCACCTGTCATTCCATCTGCAAGACCGGGAAAGCCATCTCGGGTGTAATAATGTGACTGTGTGGCTTAGGCCGTGAGTTCGGACGGCAAGTTCAGAGCGGCCTTAGCAAAGGGCAGCGACCAAAACGTCATGTGCGGCACTCCTAAATGTCTGTTTTGTCGGTCGCTAAGTGCGCGGCAGCGCTCACATGATGGAGGTGTAATCTGTGTAGTTGCATTTTGCGCGGCCTTCCGTTGGTGCGGGCCGGCGCGGGGCGTGCAGGTGCAGGCTGATGCGGGGGTGCCGGGAACTCTGGTTGCCCGCTGTAGGAACCGGTCAGTTAGCCCTGGCGTGGGCCCGACAACTACTTTTCGGGCACCGCTGTCCGATGCCCGCCGTGTCCTCGACGATCCCATGTCTCCTTCCACTTCACAAGCAATTCTAGGTCGCCGTCACCCCGCGTTCTCTTGCCGCAGATCTCCTCCACCTCCCATTCCTCCTCCCCGCTGTCGTCGCCAGTCACCGGGGAGAGTGCCGGAGAGTCATCACACAATTGCCGAGATCTGCTTCGAGAGACGTCGGCGGTTTTGAGCCTAGTGTAATACCTCACCTCAATAGCCCCGGCACTGCGCCCCGGGAACTGCTCGGCGATCTCGGTCCAAGAAAGTCCCTGCCCCTTCAGCCGAAGGATCCTTGCGTCGTCCGCTGGCGTGTATCTTGCCCTCCTTGAAGTTGAAGTCGGCTTGTCCGTATACTTCGTGGTCCCGTTGCTCTTCTGTCTCGCTGGGCGGTGCCTCCTCGCGGTGGTGCCCGGATTCTCCGTTCGACAGTACCCCGTTCGGTGTTCTGCGCATGGATCCCAGGTGAACTGCACCATGAAAGTGGATGGCGAACCGTCCATTGTAACACGCTTGAGGACCGCATCTCCAAGGGGCAATTCGTCAAACGTTGCAACGGGGGCTCTGTCCATCTCAATGTCCCTTTCCAGCGGCGATGGCGGATGGGCAGCGCCGCGCCGGCGCCTAAGGCGTGGGGACGATCTCTGAGCCCCTCTCGAAGAGTCGCCGCGGGACAGACAGGTCTGCTGCTGAGATACTGTTCCGCCGGTTGAAATGCTTATAGTGCTCACCATACGGCGCTTGCGCGGCGGCGGCTGGACAATATCAACCTCGCTGTGTTCAGCGTCGCTGCACACACTAGGACGGTAGTCTTCCTCGTCGGCATCGTGGTGTCGGCGGTGGCCGAGGTCGCGCTGCGAGGCCATTCCACCAGCTGTTACGTCACAGAGGCTGGTAGTGGGTTGCAGACTGGCCTGGTCTCGGCCGGCGGGTGGCTGCATGGGCGGCTGCATGGGTGGGCTGGCATCAACCGGCTCACAGTCGTTATTCCCTTCGTTGTCCCTAGCGGAATTCGACCGGCTCTCGAAGAGGGCGCAAACGAAATTCTGGCGCAGATCCCTCGCTACAGCGTCGAGAAAGCCAAAGATGATGTGGGATATAGAGAAATGGGCGAGACTTCGCAGTCACGCTAGACCGGAGCCGCCGGCGTTACCAGCACTCCGGTTGGCACCAGGAGGTCCCCAGGTGGC
>MU863749.1:1247-23688 GCA_033575675.1 Parathielavia hyrcaniae | reverse complement strand
GGTGGGTGGTGATGCCCGCGTGTATCTTATGGCTGTGGTTCCGGAGTCCTGTTCCGGAACCCGCAAGGCAAGCCCCATTCCTGGGCTTGCCGGGTCCAGGCTCGGACCCTGAGCCCCTGGACATTACGTGCCATGTCACGGATCAATCCCGTGACAGCTACCTCATCCGGTCCATGGAGAGCTTCAGGCGGATCGTAGAAGTCGCAACACCAAGGGAAACCATCACGATGCGACGCGTCACGAACCAGGGACCCACAACGCGCCCGGCCCGGCTGTTTTTCCGGCCAAACAGGCCGCATCACTTACTCCCCCAGGGTGTCCAAAAAAGGTAAAAATCAGGGCTAATATTGGGCAATTCGTCAATCAATCACGGTGTATGAATTGGATTGAATTGAGCCCAAAATTTCCATAATTGAATTGAATTGGATTGATTGGATTGGAAGATTGCCAAGAAAAATTGGATTGTTGGGAGCGCTGCTGTGGATACCAGCGGAAAACGACTTCGCCTTGGGAGCAGAAGCTAAAGCGGCAGCGCAGAGGGCGACGAGGCAAGGATGCACGCCCGACTCCCAAATGTCCCAGGCCAAGTCTACTGCAATCAGACTGGCAATAGCCAAGCAACGACAGGGAGGAGTCCTCCCCGAGGGGTTAGGCAAGTTCTCGAAGGCCATGGACGCGGCACTACCAGGCAAGCACACCCGCGATCTCTATGACAAGCTGAAGCGAAGAGAAGCCTGCGTACTGGCGCAACTCCGAACCGGAATGACGAGGTTGAACAGCTTTTTGAAGAGGATTGGAGCGACCGAGTCAGATATGTGTGCCTGTGGCCAGGCGAGGGAAACAGTGGAACACTTTCTGTTCCGATGCGTGAGATGGACGGCTCTGAGGAAAGACATGCTGCAATGCACACTTTGCACAGTGGCAAGACGAGGAAGCCTCTCATTCTATCTGGGAGGGAAAGCGCATCCGACCCAAAGGAGTGGTCGCCAGACATGAAAGCAGTCCGGGAAACGATCAAGTACGCAATGGCGACGGGGAGATTGGATGTGGACGACGAGCAAAGACAAAGACTGAATCAGTCACAGTAGGGGAACTACACTAACACCACACAGCCTCAACCAGCAGATCCCGCTCTAGCTGCTGAAGATGGGACGCTGAACACTTGGAGAACGTAACCTCCAAGACGATCTGCTATCAATCAAGGCAAGAGGCAAAAGGTATTGGGAAGCTTTGCGCAAAGGGCAACTCAAAGGGCTTGTGCGAGACAATGGGAGAAGCGGACGAATCGTATGTAGTTAGCGTGCCAAGGCCCTTTAGGCTCAGTGCCTCCGGGCGGAATAAAATCCATCCATCCATCCAATACAGGTGGTTGATTGGACAGCTCGACGAAAGCCCCTCTCAAACGACGCCGACACAGGCGTAGGTATTTGCCTGTATCGACAGGCATGCCTCCTCGATTCCGTTCCAGAGCTTGACCCACTGACCCCCAACGCCGTTCCAGAAGCCAATTCCGTCGCAGGTATCCCCAGGATTGACGTAAGCAAACTTATTGCAGTTCCCTACCATGCCTGGGTGAGCGGCCGTAGGCGTCGGGATACCATTTCCGGCGATAAGGCCAACACACGTAGGTATGCGCCTGTATCGACCGGCATGCCTCCTCAATTCCGTTCCAGAGCTTGACCCACTGACCCCCAACGCTGTTCCAGAAGCCGATGGCGTCGCAAGTATCCCCGGGGTTGACGTAGGCAAACTTGTTACCGGGTGCGTAGGCGTGGGTGTTGTGACGCCATTGCCGGGCTTCGTCGTCGTCGACGGCGCTGGGGTTCCTTCAATGACTCCGACACAGGCGTACTAGAGAAAGGGGTTAGTCCTGCATTAACATGGTCTTGAAGGTCCCCAGTACTCCTTAGAGCAAGGTTTGGAAAGAGAAGCAAGGGACGCAGGTTTGTAACGCACAGTTGAAGCCCACAGACCAGAGCAGTCGCTACCAGCGGCGGAATTCCACTGGATGAATTGAGCTGCGGAGATGGAATAGAGGGCCGCGATTGTTGCGCAGGTCTGGCCCTGTTGCACGAAGTGAAACTTGTTACAGTATGAGATCATGCCGGGCTGGGTAGGTACTGGCGTTGAGACCCCATTGCCAGGGACGGTACTGGTAGTAGTTGTGGTAGGCGGGAGAGTGGTGGTTTGGGCACTCGTCGTGGTTGACGTGGATGTTGGAGTGGTGGTTGACGTGGTTGTCGACGCGGGAGGGGGTTCAAACATCGCTTCCACGCAGTACGACCGGCCCCCTGGGAGTGTTCCGCAGTTTTCCGAGACGGAGGGATTCTTCAGATGTTGCGTCAGCACTTGTTCTTCGCACCTTCGCCATTAATGAGACGCGGGTTCCTCACCCATCTGCGGAATGTCTCTAGGGTGATTGCGTTCTCGGAGAGTATGGTGCTACAGGCCACGGGGGTGGTCAAGTCAACCCACCAGGTGCAGTAGGTCGTGGTGTTGGGGTCGTAGGTGAGGCTGAGGACTGCATCGCGGGGAGTGACGCGTGTCACTGCTGCCAAGAGCCGCAGAAAAGAGAGGGATGATCCCCAAGAGGTGGGACAGTGAGGTGATGAACATGATTATCTTGGCACTGAACCCTGAGCATGCCAATCCACGGACCACTGGCGGTTCAGTCGGCTGGTGCTTGTACCTTTATGCCCCTTCGGAATTCAGAGCTCCAGTCATTAGCCTGATTGTAGCCTCGAAAGTCTCCTACGTACCTCGGTAAAACGCTATAGCTCTGTGCCTCTTCAAGTCAGGCACCAATGATGGCTTTGCCTACAACACGAGGTCCCCATGCCCTGCACCCTCGAAAACACCCCACGGTGTTGGCGATAATACCACGGAGTCATGAAATATGGTGACAATGTCAAGCAGGCACAGGGAATTGCCTTTATCGACGGAACCGGCCCGAGCGACCGTTTGGTTCTTCTGCCACGGTTGGGGCAGGTCTCGCAGCAACAACCCGCAGTGGTCCGACATCGAAATGATAATAATGTAGCACCCAGAACCCGATCGAGTCAAATTGCTCGCAAGAGCAACTCAGCAGCATGTCAAGCATGCACGCCGCTGAGGGACAGACGCGAAATAAGGAACCCACAAGTTTACAAGGCCGGGCCACCGACGGCATTGGCCACCCAGCACACAGCCTAGGCCCGGAATGTAACACACATGCGCCTACATAGAGCGCTTATGCGATGACATTGAGGCTAGTTCGAGCACCGGCCCTTTTTGAGCGAGCACAGAAATGGGAACACGACCTTGAAAAGCTGGACTGCACTTGGATGCCAAATCGAGGACTGGAGGCCGATGAATTGCGACCCTGCTTGCGCTCAGGCACTCTCGACCTCTTTGGCCCCGGCCCGGATGACACCAATATCATGTCGGGCACTTGTGCTTCTGCAACCGTCCCATTGCCAGGAACTGCGACGGTCCACGGCACGACGGACTTCGATGTAGGGGGGTCAGGGGGGACTGGCACAGTGACTGATCAGCGGATTCCAAGGGCATGATGGAATTCGAGCCCTCAAAAGTGCCAACAAGGGATTTCAAATGTTCGTGTCCAGAGACCCGCAGGGACCCAAAACTCCAATTGGCAAGGTAAGCCAAAGAGCCACGAGGGGTTGGCGATCTGTACCTAGGTATTCTCACTGTGCCGCTTCAGTAACATCTGGTACCTGATAATCAACGTATCAAGCAGCTGCTGATATCTGTACAAAGCAAGTTCTATGGGCGTTGACTCTTCCGAATCTGGTCATCTAGGGTACATTTGCTTGCTGCTGGGATGAAGAAGACCAAGCCAACACGTAAGCCTGGTCTGACCGAAAGGATGAGAAAGGAGCGATTGGAGTTTTGTCTCCGCTATCAACACTGGACTCTGGAGGATTGGAAGCGAGTTATCTGGTCAGACGAGACGGGTGTTATTCTCAACCATCGCCGTGGTGGTTACCGCGTTTGGAGGACATCTGTTAAGAAATTTGTGAAGTCTGTGATTCGAGAGCGATGGGAAGGGTACACCGAGTTTCAGTTTTGGGGCTGTTACACATACGACGCAAAAGGACCATGCCACATCTGGCATACGGAGACGGCGCAAGAGAGAAAGGAAGCCGACCAAGATCTTGAGGCTCTCAATGCTGAGTTGGAACCAATATTGCGGGAGGAATGGGAGCTTGAGAACAAGATGAGGAGGCTCAGTTTGAGGAATCTGGCTGGCAGGAAGCCGCAGTGGAAGTGGGATGCCCAGCACGGTAAGCTCACACTTGGCAAAGGCAGTGGGATTGACTGGTATCGCTACCAAAAGGAGGTCTTGGTGGCCAAGTTGATCCCATTCGCAAAGGAGTGTGGCCCGGATGCGATTGTCCAGGAAGATCTGGCACCCTCGCATGCCCACAGAGCTCAAGCTGCGGTCTTCAGCATTGCTGGCGTACAGAGGATGATCTGGTGCCCCAATTCCCCAGATCTTAATATGATCGAGCAATGTTGGCCGTACCTCAAGCGTCAGACAACCAAGAAGGGAGCTCCCAAGAGTAAAAGAGAAGCCGAAGCAGTGTGGAGGAAGGCGTGGGACGAATTGGATCAGAACAGAATACGGGAGTGGATTGAAAGGATACCGTTCCATATCCAAGAGGTCATTCGGCTGGAAGGTGGGAACGAATATTAAGAAGGAAGGGCAAAGAATCGTCGGGAAGACATCATTTCAGGGCCAGGGCCGGACACTGAATAGCTTAATTGCAGTGTCAGCGGCTTACCTTGCGTTTTAGGGGCTTATAGCAGGGTGGGGTCTTGGCGCCTAAGGCGGTGAGAAAATTCACTTGGTAGGGGCATCTGTATGCTCGAGCAATTGAGCGAGGTTTCGATCCGAACCATCTTCCCCTCACAATCCGAGACGAATGGCTCGAAGATGCCCCAAAGAGCGGCCGCCCTAAAAAGCAAACCGAGCAAACATCAGCAGCTGTTATCTCAAAGGTGCGCCAAGATCGATATCTCCTCTACCACAGTCCTTTGAATTCTCAAAGCAGCTGGCTTTCGCAAGCCAAAACCGACAAGAAAACCTGGGTTGACTGCGAAGATGAAGAAAGATCGCCTTGAATGGTGTCTTGAGCGTCAACATTGGACTTTGGAAGATTGGAAGAATATTATTTGGTCAGATGAAACCTCTGTCGTCTTGAACCATCGGCGAGGTGGATACCGGATTTGGCGAACATCCGATGAAGCATTTCTCCGTTCTTGTATTCGAGAGCGTTGGAAAGGATACTCGGAGTTCATGTTTTGGAGTTGCTTCTCATACGACAAAAAAGGTCCTGCGCATTGTTGGGTTCCAGAAACCGCAGTAGAGAAGAAGCAAGCCGAGATGGAGATTGAGGCGTTGAATGAAGAGCTGGAACCCCTTTTACGAGCTGAATGGGAACTTCAGAACAGCATGAGGCGTCTTACTCTTCGGCAATTACCTGGCCCGAAGCCAGAGTGGAAGTTCAACACACAGACTGGCAAGCTTAAGAGAGGGTCAAAGGGCGGGATCGACTGGTACCGGTACCAGAAAAAGATCCTATACCTAAAACTCATTCCATTTGCAAAGGAATGTTTAGCGGATCGCCCGAGGACTCTTGTTCAGGAAGACAAGGCACCATCTCATGCTCACTATATCCAAGACCGTGTATATAGTCTTCACGGGGTTCAGCGGCTTCTTTGGTGTGGGAATTTTCCTGATCTTAACGCCATTGAGCCAGTTTGGCCTATCATGAAAAGGCAAACGACCAAGAAGGGGGCACCGAAAAGCAGGGCAGATGGGATCAAGGCTTGGGAGCAGTGTTGGGAAGAGTTCCCACAGGAAAAGCTTCAGCAGCTTGTCGAGCGGATTCCTGAGCATGTCAAGCAGATAATTGCCCTTGGAGGTGGTAATGAATATGAAGAAGGGCGGCGACTTCGCTGACCCCTGTTGTTGTTGTGGCGTTGCCAAGCTATTAGCGTGGGACAATTCTTTTGACGCGCTCCTCCGTAGAGACATGTAGGGTGCCAGCGATAGTCAGCCACGGGCCCAATGGAGCAGCCGCGACCAGCGTGACGTATAGAGATAATAACGAACATAAAGCGCTAGCTAACGACAGGAAGACATTAGAAGGCTCTAGAAGAGAGAAAATGAGTATATGATCGCGCTGTCCCCCAGACCCCTTCTGTGTTACGCTATGATAAAAAATGTGGAATTCATCATACTACTTCACAGACCCGAGCAGCTTGACGACGGCCTCGTGGCCTCTCTCGGCGGCCCATGACAGCGGCGTCTGGTTGTTGTTATCTCTTCGCATCGACATTGAAGAGTTCGTGGCCGTGCTCTGCAAGGTGACCGAGCACCCCCTTCCCCTTCGAGAATATGAAGCTGGAACCGCCAAGATTTCCGAGTTGCTTACGGTTTTCAAAGACCAGCTTACAATGTTCCCGAAGGCGGCACTGAGACTCGACTGGCTGGGCTTGCACTTCGGCTTCCAACAGCCCCCGAACAGCTTCGGTACTCCCAGTAGCCAGCGCAGCGAAAATCGGCGGCCCATACCGCGCATCGGGTACAACATCGAAACAGGACTGCTTCCGAGGATGTATTTTTGATGAGACCGGCCAAGTTCTTCTCGGCCAGGATGTAACGGAGATTTGCTGATCTCAAATACTGCCGGACGACGTGCTTCTCGAGAGCATCGTGGACAGTTACCCAAATCTGTCGAGGAATGCCCGCTGTCCTACCCCATGTTGCTGGGCGCTGTCGGCATGCTGGAGGATGTTGAGCAGGGAATATTCGAGAAGCGGGAACCTCAAGCGAAGGTCCGCGCGAAGCATGTCTGTCTCGAGCTGGGCCAAACAACAATCCCTCAGTACCTTGTGGCTCTGTCCCTCAAAGTTGCCGCTGAGAATAACCCCAAACCGCTGGCCGGCTCCGTATTTTCCCAGCAAGAACTCGCGGACAGACTCGTGGATAAACTGGACCTCGGACGTTTTGCTCCGCGTGACCCCGGCTAGGCCCTTAGAGGAGTGTCTCACGAAAGCCTTCATCTCATCCAAATCCACAATTTCTTGGTCCCACTGTCCGGAACAGGGTGCTTCCTTAACGCCAAACTGGACGGCGAAGTAGAGCTCCTGAGATTTCAGGGGGCGAGTCGCAAAGAGGATCCATTGCAGGCAGACCTGCAGCAGCTTCGGATCCTCCTCGTCTCGGTTGAGAATCATCTCGAACAGGTCGGCCAGCTTCGGGGGGATTTCCTCAAGATGCTGGCGCATCTTTCCAATGGGCTTTCCCGGGTACTCCGAGTTGAGGATGTCGACAACGAGGACGACCCAGAGAAAAATCAGCGAGGATTTCTCGAGGATTTCGGCTTGGAGCGTCTGAGCGGCTTTGGTGTTTCAGTCTAAGTTTTGCAGTGATATAGAGTTGAATGTCCTCCTTGTGCCCGATTTCGTCTTCCAACGTCAACTCGGTGCCCCTCTTAATGGTAATATGCGAATAGTACCAGCTGGAAAAGCAGATATCTATGGAAATGACCGTGTCAGCGAGACTGCTTTTGCTTGCGGAATTCTGTGATACCCACTTAGCCGAACCTGCGACTCCTGCGCTAAATTTCAATTTATACAAGAAAACTTGGATTTAAGTTTTTAAGATATATATTTAGGGGTGGATGGTGTTTCAATATATTTTGTGTCTAGGGCATCGACAAATATGGTCAGCGACCGACTCCCGAGCTTATTAATGGCATGGCAGAATGTCTGTTTCAGCGCCTCTTCATTCCAGCCATTAGTTCGGATCCCCCTCGCGCCATCGGCCGTCATCCACTCCAGACTGTCTTGCAGGTCTGGCACCATTTGGAAGAGCTGGTGAAGAAGAGAGCGGTGCAATCCCGGCGTCGACTTCTCCTCGAGCTCACCCCGTGCGAGGAAAAAGAAAGAGAGAACAGTTTGTGAAGCATCGCGCTTCGTTTCCGACTTTGCGTCTTCGAAGAGGAACTTCATCAAGGTGGACTTCCCGGTGCCAGGGTTGCCCCTGATCCAGAGGAAGCCACCGTTGTCGGGCTGGTTGGCAAAATTGCGCCAGGATGTGTATTCGGGCTTGCTGAGAACCAGCGGCAGGTCTTTCCCTGGGCGGCCGTGAGACTTGTTAGGCGCTCATCGATTTTGGTGAAGTAGAGATGCTCGATAAGCGCCGACTTTGTCTCCTGGGTGATGGACTCGACGGCCTTCCAGCCATGGTATCGAGCTTCTTGCGCTGGAGGAAGGTGTTCGTCTTCGACGATAGAGAGCTCACGATTGATGTGTTACGAGTCTGTAGCACGAGGCGTATCTTGGGACCTCGCTTCAATTTTCCTCATAATGCGCCACATGGCGGCCGCAAACTTGACGTATTCTGGGTATTGGAGCTCGGGAAAGCGGCACATGTCCATGTGATTGCTTGAAATGAACTGACGTGTCTCGAGGGTAGGAGTGTTGAGACAAGAAGACTAATCCTCGACCACCTTGGTTCCAAAGAGAGCCCCGACGCCGTATTCCTCCTGAAATGAATATACCAGCCAGTTTCGTTCCTGGCATATGGCCGGAAACTCTTCCCTCAGCTCTGTCAGGAGTTCGAAATTCGGCATGAGCGTGTCGACGATCCGCTGGTTGACTTGAACGCCGAGAGCCTGAGTTAAAGCAGCAAGGATATGGAGGATGAAGTTTCGGGGATCTGCTCCTCCGTGTGGCGTGCCGAAGAAGATGATTGAGGACGTTGCTTCGAGTATACTGTAGAGATGATCATGGCTTCGATGGCTGGCACGCTCGGGCTCTCCGGAGGTCTTCCTTGACCATGATTCCACCAAGACTGTGGGCAATGAAAACTATGGGTTGGCGTTCCTCGTTTGGGTCTCTTCGAAAAGCCTCGAGGGAGCAGAGCATGTCACAAGCATGGTCATAAACCTTTTTCTTGCTCACTTGGCCCTTGAGCCAGTGCCAAACCTTGGCGTCGTATCCGTAAGTCAGGATCCGGGAGTTGGGGATTGTCTGGCAAGCGAGGTCTGCCGGCCAGTATACCTCTTTCAGTCGTTGCCCTTCAAATCCGGCTTGGTCTCTGCCGTTTGTGCCGTCCGCCGTCGGTGTGCGGCTGGGACCTGTGGATGCTGGGGCCGATGTCACCGTGGAGTGGAGGGGTGATGGGCGTCGGCCGAAAAATGGCAGCTTCGGCCTCTTGGAGGGCCTCGTTACATCATCTCGGTGAGGTTGCCCAGTGTAACGGGCTTGGCCCGTGAATGCCTTGGCAAACTCTCGGCCAAGACTTTGAGAGGCAAGGCTCGAGATTCGGTGGACTTCCATCTTGTTCGACGTCGGCGCACAAGCCAAGGACGTCGAGGTACAAAATCTCGAGTGTCTTGTATAATGTTTAACTCCTCTCTCCTTCGTCTCTCTCCATTTGGGACAAACTCGTAGAGTCGTCATCAGCTAGTTGCAATACACTACCTGAGACCGTCACATAGAAGAAAGCAGGCCCTAAATGTTGCAGAATAGATTCCGTAACCTGTATTAGTCAGCAGATAGTCTGAGCCTAGACTGTAGCTCCTACTTACTAGTAGGACCTATATAGACGTAGTCGTAAAGTCTATTCGCAAGCTCTGCTCTGTAGGAACTTCCCACAGCCTGCGCAGCCCACAATTCTCGATTCCTCGCGCAACTATTGCATTACAATACTACCCGCAAAGTTGAGGTGCCTATTACACCTCCCCCAGGGTAATAAAAGTTAGCGTGTGAATTTCCCCACCCGCTAACCCGATTTTTGAAGCTACTGGCGAACTCCACAGAAACAGGTCACTCTTCTAGTAGTTTCTATAGAAAAGTAACTTCCTTGAGAAGTCCTCTCAATGCCACACCAAAATCCGCACCTCATTCCACCCTCGTACCCACCTTCGCAGGGCCATGGATATCCAAGCTCTCGTCAACAGCAACACCGACAACTGCATCTACAGTTCGCGCTCTGCAGAGTGATTTTATCGACTGCAGCTTCAAAATGCTTGTCATCGCGAACGGCACTGGTTCCAAAAGGCCAACAGGGCCCAGGAACTAACCCGCGATAAGAAGATTGAAATCAGTACCCTCCGTCAGTTCAATGGCTGGGATTATCCAACCATTGCGGCCGCAGCAGGCACTACAGTTAGGCAAGTGCAGCTTGCCATTCGTAAGCCGTTGACCCCCAAGAAAAACAGGCGTGACCGCAAGCCTGTCACCAAGACCCCCGAGAAGGATGCCCTCGTCGAATTCCTCCGTGCAGACCCGCTCATCCGCAAGCTTCCATGGCACGATTTGCGGTACTATATCCCTGGTTTCGAGCTCTACGGAGAGCAAGCGATCACGACTGCTTTGCGATCTCTTGGCTGGAAGAGGGTTCTACGACCCCGGAGGATCCGTCTCACCGACCGGCACAAGGCTGACCGGCTTGTCTTCGCATACGAACAACTTTACTTACGGCCACGTCCGGAAGACTGGTAAAAAGTGCTCTTTTCTGACGAAACGTGGGCTACAAACAGCCATATGTGGAAGCAGTGGATCACGATCCACGGCGTCGAGGATCCAGAGGCGTGGGCATTAATTCGACAGAAGCCTCATGGCTGGTTGTTCTGGGGTAGTTTCGCGGGTGAGATCAAAGGTCCTTGCTTTATGTGGGAGAAGGAGTACGGTGGTATCACGGCTGAGAAGTATCAACGGTTTATCGTTCCGTTGATCCATACGTTTTGTGAGGAACAAGGAGATCTGGTGTTTCAGCAGGATAACGCGTCAGCTCATTCCGCCCGATCAACTAGGCGTCTACTGGCCGCACTTTGAATCGAGGCTGTTGGGTGGCCGGCTCGAAGCCCTGATTTGAATGCTATTGAAAATGTATGGGTATGGATGAAAGAGTGGATTGAACAGCATTACGATATACAGAGCCTGAGAAGCGCAGCTCCGGCAGGCTGTTCAAGAGGGATGGGATGCTGTGCCCACTGATTTTTTTAGAACCTTGGCCCATTCAATGCCGGCCCGGTTGCAAAAGGTGATTGAAATGGAGGGGGACGTATAGGGTACTAATACTTCTACTGTAGTGTACAATATATGGGCCGTGGATGTATCCAGACCTCTTGGCTTGGTTGCTGTTTCTGGCTTAGTGGGTGGGCCAAGACACACGCTAACTTTTATTACCCTGGCGGAGGTGTACTCCTATGTCGCAGGATTCTTGTTCCTGTATCAGGGCCACGGATCCGAGCCATGGATCTGGCCACGCAGGCTACGTATGCGTACGTCACGTATATGCCATGTCCCAGACCTCTGCACCAAACCTGCACTAGGCTCGCATCTGCATAAGACCTGGTCGCATGTTCACACGCTAGATAGGTAGTCTTGCTCTCTTCGTGCAATATTATATGTATGTACAGGCTGACCAGACCTTGCCGTGGTGCCCGTCACATCATCCTATGATAGTTAGTTACGCCTCTTGTTTGCATTGCGTAAGTGTTTCTTTATTTCTAGGCTCTACAGGGCTTTTCCAGCAATTATTTGACTCTCTAAAGCGCGCGCGTACTGTAGAATATTGATTTGGGTAAGTACGGTAGTAATCAACGCGCCAAAAACCAATAGACCGACCAGTCGAACCAATGTTTAAAAGACCGAAGATAGTATTTCATGGATATAAAGACAATGATATTCTAGTTTGAGGGATTTGGAATGACAGTCGAGGTAGTAGCTATAGCCGTTGATAGTAACTGTTACGGCAACAAATACTGCATCAGAGGGCGGGCCTGCTGGACCAATACGTTGATTAACGAAGACAAACAGCAATGCGGAGAAAAAGTGAGATCGGAAGAGATCCCCAGGTTGTGGGCAGGCTTTGAAGCCCAGACCCTTCCAAGCCCCACAACGAATCCTCCACCGCGATTGATTGGTCCCTTCCCGCGCAGGCCACCAATCAATGCATGTGATGGCAAAATAACCTTCCAAATCTCAACCGAGCCGCTGGGAGGTGGTCCGCTGCGCCGTGCCGTTACAGTAACTACCTTCCATTAGTAAAGGAGATCTTTACTACCTACTACTAGTTCGCCTATAATATTGATCTAATGGTGGTACGGATTATTAAGGGGGTGTAGAACGAGGAAGCGCCTATTAGCAAGCTCTTTATAATTAGAGAGTATACGCTAGCCTCTATAAAGTAGGGTGCTAACGAGATTGTTGTTGATATTATCCTTCCTACACCGCTATGCCCTGGGGCGTACCGGACCTTCAACTACTTACTATACAGGAAAACCGCACCCTTGCAGTCCGGATGAAAAAACCCATATCGAAAATCAAGGAAACGATTAATGACTGAGCCTGACAATACAAAAAGAGAAGGCCTCCTGGCCTTCGAAGGAGGGGGCATCAGACCGCAAGCTCCAGCTCCAGCCTCCTGGCCAGATTGTACATCGGCAGCCTCCCTGAGTCCATCAGCCAGCCTAGGATCCTCCGTGTTAGCCGTGCAGCTGTGGGACTGATTCCCCGTAGAACAGAGTAAAAGTCCCATCGTGCTCGAACATCAGCTCCCTCCCCCACGTTATAATATATTACAGTTACAAAACAGACTTGCGGTAGGGACCTAAAGGATCGGTTCCTAGGATAAAGGTCATGGCGGACTAGATATACGTAGTATATACGATACATAAAGAAGAACTCGAGTTTGTTAGGGAAAGGATAAAATGTGTCGGCTCGTTGGAGGGCGCGATGGAGCTATCTACACCACCTCGTCTAGCAACGCTATACTCGGCACTCCAGTCCCTTTTAGAATCGCGCTACATATGTAGGCGAGTAATGCGGCTTAACGTCCTGGCCAAATGCTCCTCGGTGGAAGTAATAGCCTCGGCAATTTCTTTTATTCCGCCAGGTTTTTGGATACTACCACCGTTAGAGACGTACACGCAACATTGGGGTCAGTACTTATAGGAGTCTGCTACATTCGAACCGCTATAAGGCTTCCCCGCGTGGACGTAAGTGTAGTAGCGGTTCGAGCCTGGCACTATGAGATAGCGCTTGCGACGCGTAGGGTGCGAACAGCGAGAGCAGGTATGACTTCGACGCCGTCGCGGCCAAAGGCAGCAGAAAGAACGTGGCGCTCGCAGGTCGGGTCACGGGAACGTTTTTCTACGCAGTTCGACATCGTTAGCTAGGCCATAGTCGAAGGAAGAAGAGAAAGCTGCAACACTTACAAGCGTGGGATGTTGGCAGTACTTGAAACAGTCTTGGGCTGTTCGGGACGAAAGAGCCTCGAGGAGGGGCATTGTGTTATGGAATGACTATATAGGCAGCTGGAGCGCGGGACGTTCCGGTGGCTAGGCGCTTAGTCAACCAAACAGGGGACATGTGAGACGCTCACTACGCTCGAAAGTGAGCTAGGCGAGCCTTAGACAAAGGATTTCCATGATCGGGTGGTGAGCTGGGTGATCAGGCTCACCAGGCACGACGGGCGAGCCAAGTGAGCACGGCGATAGACAGAGAGCACAATTAGTGTATTAGCTAGTATATAGTCACTCGTTCTGAAGGACTCTGAGAGTTTGTGACGGACAAGTGGCATCAAGGCGAGGCGCAAGGGCACTGCAAATGCCGACTCAATTCTGCTAATCGAAAGCTTAGGAGGGGAAGAGGGAAAGTATACAGGATGCGGGTCTGCGACGCGAAAAAGACAAGTGGGCGCACAGGCCACCCACCTGATGACCAACCAAATAGAGCATGAGTCCAGGGTGCGCTTTCCGTCACAGTTCTCCAGTAAGCAATTCTAGTGCAAGATTGTCAGTACCTTTTGGACATCGCTTGTTGTGAACCTTTTGGCTTCACCGAACATTAGCCCATTGTCAAATTAAACCTTCAAGAGTCTCTCTTAGTGTCTGTGACCGAGATTTGTCATACTAGGCGACTAGGACCTTATAGCCAGGAACGTGATCCACCATTGACTCGGACACAATTTCCCCCACTATAACCACCCAACTTCAAGACGTGTTATCTCTACCACAACAATGTCCGACAGCTTCCCAAAAAAACAAGTTCTTCTTTGCGATTAATGTGATTCGATGATCACCGCGCTTGAGGATCCGACGCGCCGCATAGATATACAGCGTCCCCAAGTCTACAATCGCGAATAAGATAAAGGGCAAGATCGCGAAGTCCGACAGCTACAACGCCGGTTTGAATTTGACAGAAACAGAAGAGGAGGTGATTGTTCAATACATACTCAACCAAGATTCGCGAGGGTTTTCGCCCCGAATTGTTGACGTGGGTAATATGGCCAATCTCCTGCTTCGGAAACGCGGTGCGTGACACGTCGGAAAGAATTGGCCAGATCGCTTTGTTGCACGACGCCGAGAGCTAAAGGCGCGTCTTAATCGCGTCTATGACTATCAAAGAGGTCACTACAAAGATCCTGCAATTATAGAGCCATAGATCCGACTGGTTCCCAATATGCGTGCGAAATACGGCATCCTCGATTGCGACTTCTATACCTTCGACGAGACCGGCTTCATGATGGGTATGATACGGCCTGGGATGGTAGTTACGCGCTCCGATTGGGTCGGCAAACCAAAGGCCATTTAGTCGGGCAATCGGGAATGGGCGACAGCGATTTGTAGTATCGCTGGCGACGGGTATGTGGTGCCGCCTTTCTTGGTGGTGAAGGGCCGTTTCCACCTCGCCAGCTGGTAATCCGAACATCAGATACACAACGACTGGGCCGTCGCAACAACAACCAACGGATGGACGGATAATACGACTGGTTTCGAATGGCTACAGCATTTTGATGAGCACACCAAACACCGTTGGAGAGGTATATATCGGATGCTGGTACTGGACGGCCATGAGAGCCATGTCAACGCCGAACTCGGGGACTATTGCAAGGAGAACAACACTGTCCCCATTTGTCTGCCTCCCGTTCCTCGCACTAAGCTTACCCAGCCTCCCGATGTCGGGTATTACGGCGTCTTGAAGAAGACTTACGGTGATGAAATCGAGCACTTCATCAAGGCGCGGATCACGCACATCACCAAGCCCGAGTTCTTCCTTGCGTTCAAAGCCGCCTTCCACCGGACTTTCACCCAAAAAAACAATCTCGGGAGGTTTGAGAGATCGGGACTTATCCCTTATGACCCGCAGGCCGTTCTTTCGAAGCTGGATTTCAGGTTGCGGACGCCAACACCCCTCGGACCCCTGATAAACCACCAACACCTTGGGTCTCCAAGATATCCCAGACCACCAATGAAGCCCTCTCGCAGTCCACTCTTATCAAGACTGGGATTGCAAGACATCAGTCGAGTTCTCCGACTCCTATTCTAGCCGCTGTCGATCAACTTCGACAGGAATGCAAGCGGTTTCCCATCGGGTCATTCTTTTAGAGGCCGAGGTACGGACACTGCTAGAGGCCAACGAAGCACTCCCTAAACGCTGGAGAGCCAAATGGACGCGTTTGCAAGATGGAGGGACTATCAATGGAAGCCAGACCAGAGAAATAATGGCAGAGAAAGGTGTGGTTAAAGGGGAAGGACGCTTCGAGGGCGAAAGCGAGGTGTCGTCAAAGAGGCGTCGGACGGGTTTGCAGCTCAGTGGCATCTGCCGCAATGCCCGTCACAATGCAAGTACATGCCTAGGGTTTGAAGAAATTGACAGTTCAAATGATTCTGAGTAGTTTTTATTGATTGCATTGACTTTTGCCGCTTTTGTAGTTGTGCTGTCTGGAAAAGTGTCCGAGTCAATGGTGGATCACGTTAAGCTAATGGACTTTAACGCTATTAAGCTTACTATTACTCGTATAGATCTAGCCAAACGCGAGCACCGACCAGTAGAGAGCCTCTACCATTACTAGAGTAAGGCGGGCTACTATATACTCTAGTGCCGAGGCAAGGCCTATCTATAGTAGCAATAACTATAGTGGTTGTAGCGGTGGCTATAGTAGTAGCAATAGTAGTGACGGCTACGGCGGCAGTTAGTAGGGACAACAAGGTAGTAGTTACAGCTAGCAGTAGTATAGTTGAGACAGGGCTGTGACGGGCACCGGCACCAAGGCCCAAGCTGGTCAGCCTGCACATACGTATGATATGGCACAACGAGAGCAAGACTACATATCTAATGTGGGCATGCGGCTAGGCCTTAAGTCAGGTGCAGGCCCGGAGCAGAGGTCCGCGACATGGCCAGATCCATAGGCCGAAGCAGAGGACCGTAACATGGCCAGATCCAGGGGGGCAGGGCCTGCCTTGCATGCCGTGGGAACAGGAATCCTGTAACAGGGGCTACAGTTAAGGTTACAGCAACTAGTAGTATAGTCAGGGCGGCGGCTACAGAAACGGCTAGTAGGGTAACTAGTAGTATAGCCCGCCTGCCTATAGTGATGGTTATTGTAGCGGCGGTGGTGGTTACGGCCATAGTAGTAGGTACAGTTGCGGTAACTACCTTCACTAGTTTGACGTCCCCTAGGTCAACGTTCCTAACCCTAGCTTTGTAATTCTAGGTTAAGTCAACGGTGCCTATAGTAGTAGCAATTATGACTACTAAAGCAATGGTAGTAGTAGCTACAACGGCAACCGCTAGGCCTATTAGGGTAATAACAACATTGTAGAGAGATAGGGTCACTAGAAACAATAAGAAAACTAGGAGGGTAGATCGTTAGTATCTAACCAGCTACAATATAATATAGTCTGTTCCTTAGCTAAATCTGTCACAGGATTCATAGGGATTTCTATGCCTCCTATGGCTTACGTCATGGCTACGCATGTGTCGGATAGCTCTCTCTCTCTCTCTCCGTGCAATATCATTTGTATGTGCAGGCTGACCAGACCGTCTGTGGGGTGCCCGTCACAGAATCGACCTTTTTATCTTCCCTTGACCTTAGCGAGTATATTATAGTAAATATATCTTTAGTAGACTCAACATAGTCTACCACCTTTACGGCCACATTCCAGCCCCACACCCCGCCACATCGACTTCAGAGGCACCTCACAACAGAAAAGAGAGTATATTCGGAATTCAATCTATATGAATGGAGTTCTTTTTTACAAGGGCTTTTCCTGGCGTTGTGCTCGGTTGAGCCGTAAACACTGCACACGCTTTTGCGTCTTTGGCGCAGTCGTGTCCGATGGATTCGTCTCTCCTTCTTCAATCTCTCGACGGGCTTCCTGGCTTCTTCGGCCCTTCGGAGAAGCATTCTCCGAGGCCTTGATGTGAGTCATCCCTTCTCCAATCGTCATAGTCCCTCCTGTCTGAATGAAAGCTCGGCGTGCCCGATTTTTCTTTTGTCGCGCATTTTCAGCTCGAAGTCGTGAGTTTTCATCCTGCAAAAGAATGGCGTTATGCATCGCCATCTGGCAGCCCTTCCTTAATGATCTTCTGAAGCGCCCGATCTGTTGGAATTGGGTCCCTCTGGCGTTTCTGCTAAAGAGAGTGAAGCTCGACTATATTTGCTGGCGTTTTGAGACTCAGACTTGGCGGTTGGTTAGGGGTGGGAGGAGGACTTGGCGTCCGTATCTTGGTTTGCAGCCGACAAAGAACCTGAGTTGGATTGAAAGGCAAGAGCCTGTAGCTCTAAAGCCACTTGTAAGGTTCTTTTCGCTGAATGTCTTTTTCGGAGCCTCAAGAAATAGTTCGAGGAACCGCAGTTTGTGGATCTGATATAGCACAACGAGCGTGTAAGTGCTCGTGGGTGCTCGGGCATCGAGCACACCGAGCAACTAAGGAAGTAGCTAGTATATAGTCACGCGTTCTGGAGGACTCTGGGAGTTCTCCAATAAGCAACTCCATTGCACGTTTGTCAGTATCTCTGGACATTTGCTTGTTATGAACCTTTTAGCTTCACCGAACCTCATCCCGTTGTCAAGTTTAACCTTCAGGAGTCTCTCTCAGTGGTCTGGGACCGAGATTCGTCACAACACTTCCCATCTTACTATCATAAAAGCTACGGGCTGGCGTATATATTTACGTTGACTACTAGGGGATAGAAAATGTTACTATAAAAAGCTAGCACTCCATTTTATTGATCTAGAAGACCTTTGATGTTATATGTAAAGCGTCAATCTTTTTTACTAAGCTAGAGGTTATTGCACTGTTTGACTAGGTGTATGTAGTTGAAGCCTGCCTACAAAAGGTTGATAGCGTTTGCTATAACGTACATTATAAGCGAGTGGGCCAAATAAGCGAGTGGGCCAAATAAGCGAGTGGGCCACTTTTTACGCGACGCGACACCTTTGCTTGCCCCTAACAACAACTTTCCTCTGCCATCCAAGATGCCCACTACAGATGTCCACGTCAAAAGTTCTGTCCAGGCGCTAACGACGCCACCCTCGCTATTATGATATTCCACTGCCCGTCATTGTGACCATTGCATTACCCCGCTCATTATCCCGCCTCTCCATCTTCCTCCTGAACATCGCAAAATGGCTCCTATTACTGGTTTTGCAACTCGTGCCCTTACTGTCACGTTGAAATCTCCATTTGGTGGGAAAACGTCTGCTGAGATATCAGAAAAAACCGAGATCTCTGTACGGCAAATTAACCGCATATATGCTCGAGCTATCGAACGTGGGTTTGAATCGAATCACCGGCCCTTTATCTTGAAGGACGAATGGCTCGAAGATGCTCCTCGCTCTGGCCGCCTATCCAAACGAACCCCTGAAGTCATCGAGAAGATCGTTAGCCAGGTGCGCCACGACCGATATGGTCGTGAGAAGACAGCAGCTGATCTCGCGGGTGCACTTAGCCTCGAGAACATCGACATCTCGGCAACTACGGTGCTACGGATCCTCGAAGCAGTAGGTTTCAAGAAGACCAAACCGACGAGGAAGCCTGGGTTGACGAAGAAGATGAGAGCTGAACGCCTCCAATGGTGTTTTAGCTCATCAACAGTGGACTCTCGAGGATTGGAAACGGGTTATCTGGTCTGATGAGACTTCTGTGGTCCTTCTTCATCGCCGTGGCGGTTATCGGATCTGGAGAACAAAAGACGAAAGATTCGTCCGGAGTGCTATTCGAGAGCGTTGGAAAGGATATTCCGAGTTCATGTTCTGGGGTTGTTTTTCTTATGATAAGAAAGGCCCTTAGCATTGTTGGCTTCCGGAAACAAAACAAGAGAAGGAACAAGCGGAGAAAGCTATCGAGAAGCTGAACGAAGAGCTGGAGCCCATCCTACGTGATGAGTGGGAGCTTGCAACGAGATTAGGGAGGTTATCTTTGGTCTCCCGTTCTGGTCGAAACCCACAGTGGAAATGGAACAGGAAGAATGGAAAGCTGGGACGTGGAGGAAAAGGAGGGATTGATTGGTATCGCTACCAGACTAAGATCCTTCTTCCGAAGCTCTTTCTCTTTGCGAAAGAGTGTAAAAAGGATCGCCCTGGTACGATAGTACAGGAAGACAATGCGCCATCGCATGCCCACTACATCCAAGGCAGAGTCTATGGTCATCATCAGGTTTGTACGACTATCTTGGCCAGGGAACTCACCGGATCTTGATCATGGATGAAGAGGTATACAACAAAGAAAGGAGCACCGAAAAGCCGTCAGGAGGCAGTCAAAGTATGGGAGGAGTGTTGGAAGAGCTTGCCGTAGGAGCAAATTCAGGCGTGGATTGAGAGGAATCCATAGCATATTGAGCAGATTATTCAGTTACAGGGTGGAAATGAATATAAGGAGGGCCGGAAGAAGGAATCAATCAATCAACGGCGGTGGCGTCGTTAGCGTCTGAACGGAACTTTTGACGTGGACCTCCGTACTTTGAACGAAGGCCGGGTAATCTTGGCCCTTCAAGCATTTCAAAACGACAAAAATCTAAGCGTACGAGCCGCAGCTAAGATGTACGGGGTTGCCCGGAATACTCTAGAACGCAAACACGCCAGCAAGCCTGCACGATACGCCACTACGCCCAACTCGCGCCGGCTCACCGACTCCGAAGAGAAGGCTATTGTTCAATATGCCATTGAGCTATGTGCGCGAGCTTTTCCACCGAGATTGCGTGGTTTGGAAGATATGGCCAACCAACTGTTACGCGAACGCGACGCGCCCCCTGTCGGCAAACTCTGGGCACACAACTTTGTCAAACGCAAGCCAGACTCCGTACGCGCTTCGTGCGTCAATACGACTACCATAAAAGGATCCAAAGGTCATTAGCGAGTGATTTGCGCTTGTACGGAATACTATAGCCAAGTACGGCATCGTGGAGGATGATATCTACAACTTCGATGAGACTGGGTTCATGATGGGCATCATCTTCGCGGGCATGGTGGTCACGGCCTCGGACGGCTTAAGCGAGGCAAAACTCGCTCAGCCTGGCAATCGCGCATGGGCAACGGTGATCCAGGGAGTCAATGCCCTTGGCTGGGCCATCCCACCATTCATCATCCTGGCCGCGCAGTATCACCTCGCCAACTGGTACACCGAGTGCAACCTCCCAGCCGACTGGCGCATCGCAACCACCGAAAATGGCTGGACCACCAATGCAGTAGGCCTCGATTGGATCAAGCACTTCGACTTGCATACAGCGTCCCGGACAAAGGGAGATACCGGTTGTTGATCCTCGACTGCAACGAAAGCCACCACTCGACCGAATTCGAGCTCTACTGCCAGCAGAACAACATCATCACGCTCTGCATGCCTCCGTATTTTTCGCACTACCTCCAGCCACTCGATATAAGCTTCTGTGGGCCACTGCAGCAGGCGTACGGTCGCCAGATTGAGGACTTGAAGTGCATGCATATCAACCACGTGAGCAAGATCGAGTTTCTCTGTGCCTTCCGCGAGGCCTTCTTTGCCTCCATGACGGAGAAGAACATACGGGGTGGCTTTGCAGGGGCTGGCCTTGCGCCGTACGAACCAGAGAAAGTGCTTTCGAACTTAGTTGGATGTCAGGCTTCATACACCAACGCCCTTGAACTCACGGGCTGCCACCCCACACAACCTTGCGTCTTTCCAGACGCCACACAACCCCCGCCAAACCGAGTCGCAGTCAACGCTTATCAAGACTCGCAGTGCCAACCATTAAAACAGCTCTCCGACTTTGATGTTGGCTGCTGTGGACCAGCTTGCTAAGGGTACAACGGCCGTGATGCACCAGGTGGCTCTTCTTCGGTCAGAGGTTTCTTCGCTCCGAAAGGCTAACGAGGCACTAAGCAAACTCCGGAGAGCCAAAAGAACACGTGTGCAGCTTGGAGGATTACTTACTGTACAGGATGCGCAGGCTTCGCTTGGTCAGAATGCGGTGGGTGGAGGAGGAGTAGAAGAAACGCAGCAAGATGGTGGTGGTGCGGAGGGGGCCAGCAGGAAGATCCGGCGCTGTGGTGTTTGCGGCATGCCTGGCCATACATAATGCACGCACTTGTCAAAAGGCTGCACCATCCGATCCAGCTGTTTCTGATGTAATTGTATTTAGTTCCTAGTGTTGTTGCGTTGCAATTGGAGATGCTTGTCCTCAGGTAGTAGGAGGTGGGCCACTCTCTGATATGGGCCACTCACTGGTGAAATACGTTAAGCCTATAGTTCAAGATATTACTAAGAACTGGAACACTAAATCTGTAACGGTCCCAGGTTTATATTGCAACTAGCTGGTCACGACTCTACGAGTACACTAAGCTTGGGGAAGAAAAGGAAAGACGAGACGTTCTGGCAGTTTGGAGGCTGCTTAATCGTTGAGTGAAGTGGCTCGAGCGAGTTGCTAGAATGTTTGGTGTGCTGTGGGGCGTCTGGGAATAGCTTCATCCAGAGGTCAGGGTTGGCTGAGGGTTACTGAGGCCCACCTCGGGCACAGCCGGTTACAAAATCCACCTTTTTTAGAAAACAGGTAAAAGAGTAAAAGAGGGCTTAGGTTTCCCAAGTCTATACAGAAGCCCCTACCAAATGAATTTTCTCACCGCCTTAGGCGCCAAGACCCCACCCTGCTATAAGCCCCTGAAACGCAAGGTAAGCCGCTGACACTGAATTAAGCTATTCAGTGTCCGGCCCTGGCCCTGAAATGATGTCTTCCCGACGGTTCTTTGCCCTTCCTTCTTGATATTCGTTCCCACCTTCCAGCCGAATGACCTCTTGGATATGGAACGGTATCCTTTCAATCCACTCCCGTATTCTGTTCTGATCCAATTCGTCCCACGCCTTCCTCCACACTGCTTCGGCTTCTCTTTTACTCTTGGGAGCTCCCTTCTTGGTTGTCTGACGCTTGAGGTACGGCCAACATTGCTCGATCATATTAAGATCGGGGGAATTGGGGCACCAGATCATCCTCTGTACGCCAGCAATGCTGAAGACCGCAGCTTGAGCTCTGTGGGCATGCGAGGGTGCCAGATCTTCCTGGACAATCGCATCCGGGCCACACTCCTTTGCGAATGGGATCAACTTGGCCACCAAGACCTCCTTTTGGTAGCGATACCAGTCAATCCCACTGCCTTTGCCA
>MU863748.1:5180-22288 GCA_033575675.1 Parathielavia hyrcaniae | reverse complement strand
ACTGACGCGTCAAGCAAGACCAGGCTCCCGCGCTCACGGAGAAGAAGGTCGGCTATCTGTCGAATATATCCGATCGTCGGCGACATGCCCCGGTCATCGAGTGACTTGATCCACTGAACCAATGCAGCTTCTTCCGTTCTCGAAGTTTCCGTGAAGAAATTTGAGATTGTTGACGGGGGACGCGTCCAGCGACGCGTCCCCGCAAGGTGGCGTACGGCACGTCAAAGGCATCTGCAGCCTTGCGAATGGTTCGGATTTGGCCAGAACGGAGAGCCTCGACGGCGAATTGGATCCTCTCTTCATGCTGCAGCGGCAGCGGCATTTTACCGAGGTGGTACTGTGGGTGGGTGCGTCCAAAGTTGACGTGGTGGGGTGCGGGGCGGAAAAGTGGTTCTGAAGGTGGTCTGGTTCTGAAGGTGATAGATGGCTAATTTACCATCTTAACCCTAACCCTATAGATTGTCAAGTCTGTCAAGTCAAGTCGATGCACCGACTTGACTTGACAAGTCTCGGGAAACACGACTTGACTTGGCTTGACTTGACTTGACTTGAAGACTTGGCTTGGTAGACTTGACTTGTTGACAGCGCTGGGTTTGATCGATCTCGCCGAGCAGGTGGAGGAGGAGGAGGGAAAAGAGGAGAAGGCGGAAGAACAGGGCGTCGCCGGGTCCTCTAGTATGTTCGTGTCGTCCGCCATCTCGTCTACACCCGTGTTCCTCGGGCATGGGGCTGCAGATGAGAAGGTACTCTGAGCTACCGGTTTGGCAGTAATTGGGTAGGCGAATATGATTTCCATAGCAAGTTCATTGACGGAACTTGCAGGCTTAACTTAACGAAAGGCAGGTACCTACATCATTACATGTAGGTATATACTCGATGTTTTCGCTCTGGGTGCCGGGCTGAAGAACCCCGAGGTTGCGGAGCGATAAACCTGCGCCGGCGTCCACAAAACAACGGTGCTCACAACCACCTGGAATCGGCACCAGGTCCCCATAATTACAAACAGCAGCTCAGGCCCAGGACGACTTTCCGCGTCTATACTCCTCTCCCCACGAGCCTCAGTGTCACTTCTCGACAATGGGGTGACCTGCTGGTCCCTGCTGAGGTTCAGGCACCCACAGCGAGGAATCTCCAATGCGATCTGCAGTAAGGCCCGCTCGGCCGGGGTGCTTCATGCCCGCTTCGAGTTGTCGTTGGTACGAGACGTTGCGCAACCGGTTTGCTTCGGCAGGTGTGAGATGAAGCTGCACAGGACAAGTCAGTGCTGGCTCCAGTACGGTTTTTCCCTTGGCTCCAAGACTGACATAAATCTCAACCCCAATCGCATGCAACACAAGCGCTAGCCATAGCCCGGGTCCAAAGGCCATGCTCATCATGGCGATGGCGTTGGCTCCATCTTCCAACATGCTGGCTGGGACGAGAACCGTCTTGCTCACATCCTGCTGGGAGAAGTAGACGTCGCATTCCGGGAAGGTCTGAACAGTCTCTTGGGGAGATCCCGCCAAGAAAGCCACCTTAGCGCAGGGCATGGGAACCACATACCCATCGCCGCTGACGATGAGCGCTGACAAGATCATGATGATACGCATCGTGACGATCGAGCCGGCCTAGGACAAGTCAGGCTGAGATCCAACATTGCACGCGGTCCAAGACGAGGAACGTACGTAGAACCATGCCCGGAGCATCCATGCCCTGTGCTGCTCGATTTGCAGGCGCTTGATGTTGTAATAGGCAAGACCCAGCGAGACGATGAAGGCAATCGAACTCGTTCCAATGCCCATCTGCGCTTCCAGCCTGCTACCGACTGCATGCTGAGCCAGCATCAAAGCACCAGCCGTGGATACCACACTAAGGACCAGGATGATATAACCATTGATGCGGTGGAAGAGGACAAAGGTGCGGCGGATGACGGGCACAAACTGCAGGCAGGTGAGAAGGGCGGCGGGCAGGATGGTACCCAGGTGCAGAAGAATGCCGACTCTGTCGACGGATCCCTCCGTATAGTAGTAGCAATCGAGAGGTCGCTGGTCTCCGCTTCCTGTGGTGCAGCTTCTGTCGAGAGCGAGATAATGCAGCTTGGCAAAAGTGAACCCTGCGAATGCCCCGGCAAATATGAAGAAGAGAACAAAGTTGTAGCCCTTGGAGAAGCCGATTGGGTTGAAAATCTTGCGAGCCCCGGCAACAAAACGGTTGGCTGGTGGTTGAGCTTTCATGTCGGACATTTTGGTGGCTGCTGGGCGTTTGTTGGGTGTTTGGTTTCAAAGGAATCGAGAGAAATGTCTGGCGCTGGATACATGTTGCCATTCTCTGATCTGTCCTGCCATATATATAAGGGGCAAGCAGTTGCGGCTGAAGGTGTACAGGCTAGGAGGCTGTTGTGCAACGCGTTGATGGAGGAACTTGAAGCCGATTATCCGAGTGCGAGGTTAGTTCTTAGAATCGACCTCTTACGGACGGCGGGTGATGTTCAAGGCCTGCTCAGCCGCTCAGCCTCCAAACGCCAGTTCCGCCTTGGCCTGTTGTGGGTGGGACTGCACACCAGACCGACCTCATGTTGAAAGCCGATGGAAGACTTGCAATTAGACTCGCATTTTCAGTGAAATCTCGAAAAATATCTATTACAGCGTTAATCCGTTTCTTCAGTGATGTATGGTAGTTCAAGTATCATTGTCGTGCTGTTTGCTGCCTGGCATTCTCGGTAGCCCCGAGCGTCTCCAATAGAAAATTAAATAAAAACATAAGCGCCAGGGCGGAAGTACCATTTGGCGAAGACAGCTGCTCTAGAAAGCGGAGATGAAATTGAACGGCTAGTCGAGCGTTTGTTCCGCTGTCTTGGTGAGGCAATTCGCATTCGCATTTGTGCCGACCACCCAATTGGGGGCGTGCTCTTCCGCAGCCACTAAGCGTCAAGCCCCAAATGCCGCGTTTGCAAACAACTGAACTCAAAATCTGCCAAACATGAGTGTCCGACTCTTTTTCTTACTTATCTCAAAAGCGGTAACGCCTGCGTCTCACTATTCCATTCCCGGTGTCCGAGCCCCAACCTCGAAGTCTGGTTTATCGACAGCTTCTAAGTGAAAGCCGCCACGTTCTGCCGCAGTTGCCATGGCAAATTCTCGCCGTTGCAAGCTCTTCTCGAAGAGCGGAGTCACCTCGAGGCTCGAGCCAACGTACGGATACCCAACCTGAAAACCCCGGCCTTTGTCGAATTTTATTAGGAATGGACGCCACAAAACGCCGCTCAACGGACCGATTCCGTAGGAACTTACCACAGTAAGTTACTACGGAGTACTTCGTACTGTGTAGTAACTCCGATTCTTGGCTCTTGCGCGGCCTGTTCCACTCGACTGGGCCACTCGGCTTGGCAAGTCGAGGCAGTTTGATGGCAACACGTGGCCACGCGTCAAGATCGCAGACGTGCCTGTCGCGATAGTTACCCGCCGGCCGGGGCTCACACCCATTTCGTCATATACTGTGGTTGCCGGCAAAAGTTTTCAAAGTGGGCCGGGTACCGACCAGGGTCACGGACAGAGGCCCACCCTCCCCATCAATGTACCAACGCGTCGCGCGTGGCCGTCAAGTTAGAAAGGAATATGCATTCCATTGGCATCAATAACAGCTTGTTGCCGTAGAGGCATTGTATCTACACGCTCTCTAAGGAATTCCTCAGGGACTGCTTCCCATGCAGTATTTGTAGATACAATGCCTCTACGGCAACAAGCTGTTATTGATGCCAATGGAATGCATATTCCTTTCTAACTTGACGGCCACGCGCGACGCGTTGGTACATTGATGGGGAGGGTGGGCCTCTGTCCGTGACCCTGGTCGGTACCCGGCCCACTTTGAAAACTTTTGCCGGCAACCACAGTAGTGGGGTCTTCCCCAAGGACTTCAACGGCATTTCTAACGACTGCGAGCCCCGGTACCGGCCGGAGTCCACGTGGATGACTCGGGACCTACTCCACCTCGGGTTGCATTGTACAGTACCAGCAAGGTTCTCGTGCACTCAATGCCGCCTCCACAACACTTGTTGGAGTCTCGAGACGTCAACAAGGAAGGGCCGACTCAACTGTTTAAGACAGGCTTGGCATGGAGGTACTGTGTAGCTTCCAGATGCAGGTGGAACAGAGTGCTCGGGAATGATTTCGAAGGAGATCGGATCTCCGAATCGCCGAGCATTGAGAGTCAGAGCGACGCACCCCCCCCCCCCCCCCCCCCCCCCCAATAACGCCATCAACGGCCGGAGCCGTCCCGAATAGGTGACCGTGTGACCGCCTCTTGCAAGTCCCGCCGATGTTGAAAAGGAAGATGCACTACAAAGGCTTTGAATTGTCTGTAGGTCACCGCATGCCATCCTGCTCACTGTGCACTTGTTAAGGCCGGCAGCTGCAAGGCCGTTATGAGGGCTGCACAACGGGAACGGCCCCTTCGACCCTCACCCAACTCGGTGCAGGAGGCGGGAAACTTGGAAGCGGATGTGATTCGCGATTTCGCCCCTCATGATGCGGGGTTGGCGTGAGCGGTACTTCCTGTCCTCGAGCGGGGTATGGCCCGGTACCTGAGCAACGGTCCTGTCCCCAAGGGAAGGTCATCCCGGATGCATGCCAAATGCTTTATAAACCCCCTCTCGCCTCTGCTCGTGTCACCCGCAACGTCCTCCATCCACCAGCATCACTACGAATTGCCAGTTGCAAGATCTTTACCTGCCTTGCCTTGAACTCTGCGTAGACTTGCGAATTTTGATCAGCATACGTCACGTCACCATGGGTGCAAAGGAATGTCCCGCCCGCTTTTCAAATGTCGCCGGCGGCGGCACCAGGAACCCCGACTGGTGGCCTAAGCAGCTGCGGCTCAACATCCTCCGCCAGCACCAGCCCGCCTCGAGCCCGTACGGCAAGGAGCTTGACTACGCCGCGGCCTTCAAGTCGCTCGACTACGAAGCCCTGAAGAACGACCTGAAGGCCCTCATGACCGACTCGCAGGACTGGTGGCCTGCCGACTTTGGCCACTATGGCGGTCTCTTCATCCGCATGGCTTGGCACAGCGCCGGCACCTACCGCACGCTTGACGGCCGTGGCGGCGGTGGACAGGGCCAGCAGCGCTTCGCCCCGCTCAACAGCTGGCCTGACAATGTCAGCCTCGACAAGGCGCGCCGTCTGCTGTGGCCCATCAAACAGAAGTACGGCAACAAGATCTCGTGGGCCGATCTAATGCTGCTGACGGGCAACGTCGCCCTCGAGTCGATGGGGTTCAAGACCTTCGGTTTCGCCGGCGGCCGGGCCGACACGTGGGAGGCCGACGACGCGACATACTGGGGCGGCGAGATGACATGGCTTGGCAACGAGGTCCGGTATTCTAGTGGCAGCGAGGGTCTCGCAGGCGAGGGCATCTTGGACGGCGACCAGTCCAAGAAGGACCACAGAAATATCCATACGCGAGACCTGGAACAGCCGCTGGCCAACGCCCACATGGGCCTCATCTATGTCAACCCCGAGGGTCCCGACGGCATTCCGGACCCTATTGCAGCGGCCAGGGATATCCGCACCACCTTCGGCCGCATGGCCATGAACGACGAGGAGACGGTGGCGCTCATCGCGGGCGGCCACACGTTTGGCAAGACGCACGGCGCTGGCCACTCGGACAACGTCGGCAAGGAGCCCGAGGCGGCGTCCTTGGAGCAGCAGGGCCTCGGCTGGGACAACAAGTTCGGGTCAGGCAAGGGACCCGACACCATCACTAGCGGTCTCGAGGTCATCTGGACCAAGGAGCCAACCAAATGGAGCAACAACTACTTCGAGTACCTCTTCAAGTTCGAATGGGAGCTCACCCAGAGCCCCGCGGGCGCCAACCAGTGGGTGGCCAAGAATGCCGACAACTTCATCCCCGACGCCTATGACGCCAACAAGAAGCACCCGCCACGCATGCTCACCACCGATCTGGCGTTGCGCTTCGACCCAGAGTACGAAAAGATTTCGAGTCGCTTTTTGGAGCATCCGGACCAGTTTGCCGACGCCTTTGCGCGCGCATGGTTCAAGCTGCTGCACCGCGATTTGGGCCCGCGCTCGCGCTGGCTCGGCCCGGAGATCCCTTCGGAGACACTCATCTGGGAGGATCCCCTCCCGCCGGTTGACCACGCAGTCATCGATGACAACGACATCGCCACCCTCAAGAGCGAGATCCTCGCCACCGGCGTCACTCCTTCCAAGCTTATCTCGACCGCGTGGGCATCGGCCTCGACTTTCCGCGGCGGCGACAAGCGCGGCGGCGCCAACGGTGCGCGGATCCGTCTCGCGCCGCAGAAGGACTGGGAGGTCAACAACCCGGCGCAGTTGGCCGAGGTGCTCAAGGCGCTCGAGAGCGTGCAGCAAAATTTTAACGCGACCGCTGCGGGTGGCAAGAAGGTGTCGCTGGCCGACCTGATTGTGCTCGGCGGAGTTGCGGCGCTGGAGAAGGCTGCCGAGGGCGTGCCCGTCCCTTTCACGCCCGGCCGCGCCGACGCGTCTCAGGAGCAGACCGATGTCCACTCGTTCTCGCACCTCGAGCCCAAGGTTGACGGGTTCCGCAGCTACGGCAAGGGCACGTCGCGCGTCTCGACCGAGGAGTTCCTGGTCGACCGCGCCCTCCAGCTGACGCTGACGCCGCCCGAGATGACGGTGCTCGTGGCCGGCCTGCGCGAGCTCGGCGTCAACTGGAATGGCTCTACCGCCGGAGTGTTCACTTCCCGCCCTGGCAAGCTGACCAACGACTGGTTTGTCAACCTGCTGGATATGAGCACGGCGTGGAAGTCGATCGACGGCGAGGTGTACGAGGGTCGCGACCGCAAGACGGGCGACTTGAAGTGGACGGCCACGCGGGCGGACCTCGTTTTTGGCTCGCACGCTGAGCTCCGAGCCATTGCCGAGGTGTATGCCAGCGCGGACGGGCAGGAGAAGTTCGTCAGGGATTTTGTCGCGGCGTGGAACAAGGTAATGAATCTCGATCGGTTCGATATTGGGCAGTCGAGCCTGGCGGCCAAGTTGTAGATTAGTGTTTATAGTACTTCTGTGGAGGCGCTCGTAGCTTGTTTTCCGCGATTAACTCGATCGATTCGTCTTCTGCGACTCAGTGCGCTTCGAGTAAAATGTTGCGTGATGTGGCAGGTTGTGTGTTGTTGCAAATTGTTGATGCTGGAAATTGGCTCAGTGGGAGTTGGAAGGACGAAGGGAAGCTTGGACCCTCCCCAATTCGCATGGAGGGGTCTTGGCACGCCAAGATCATGAATTCCAGCTACCAATTTGTTGCAGCGAGTTCTCGACCGTGCTCCCCGACTCCAGCATCGATTTATCGAGACAGCAATGGTTGGAAAGGTTTTGCCAGGAACCAAGTATCAATTGTTGACGCGGCTCTCATCATTGGGAATCCAAAATCCAAATCGGTAGAGACGATCAAATGATCCGAGTTGCCAAGATTCAGGAATGCCAGGTTATGTGCGACATCCATAGTTAATCCAACGTTTTCGAACCAGATTCGTCGAGTTTGTTTGGACCTCAGTGACTTGTGCACCGTACCCCGGCCTCGTTATCTCCGCAGTCACAGCAAGTAAAGGCACCCTTTGAAATGCTGAATGAACTGCCAGCTAAGTTGGGCGGAGCATTGCCGATGTAGTTGTTTGAGAAGCACATCATAAGTCGACGCACCGCCAGGAAGATGGTTGATTGGGCAGCTGCCGGAGATATCCCATATTCTCCAACCCTGTGCCGTTCTTATCGTAGCCGGCACGCGGGAGAGCACGTGTACCATGGCGCAGGTAATGCCAAGCACTTTCTCGCTGATGCCGACGCCATGGATGCTGATGCTTTCTAGACATATGCCCCTCATGACGCGGACCAGCTCCTCATCGATCTCGACCGCGTTGCGGAATGTCAGGTGGCATGGCGTGCCGGATACCTTACCTCCTTGAGCAATTCTAGGCACAACCGGAGCTGCCAGAGGATGACCAACAGTCACAGCTGGTTCACTTCCAGGTTGGCAAGCTGCGTTTGACAGAGAATCCTGCTGCGGTTGTAGAATTCCCGCCGCGAATGGCAGATTGGATCGCCTTTAACGCGGCGGGAATTCTACAACCGAGCAGCGTGTCCTCCTGGTTAAGCATGGCGGAAAATGCAGTTTCGAGGGGGCGGAAGAGAGCGACAAGATCCCGCTGTCCGGCCAGGCCTGCATCCGTTTCCTCGCCGTCATCGAGGTCGGGCGCTGCGAGGTCTCTCCCTTCAAGCCCAGGTCCTTCGCCCTTACCTTACCACCTTTATCAACATGTGCTGTATTGGACAGTTTTTTGCCGTTGCTGCCAACAAGTGTTCGGTGGTGAGAACCGCCCACTTTGCCTACAAGATACCATTTGCAGTACAATGGGTGTGACGGGCTAGGCCCGTGGTGGCCTCGGTGACCCTCGGCCTGTGCACGTGTGGGCGCACGTGACAGCTGCATGTCAAGAGCTGTCCTCAGCGTCTCCTATCTTTAGCGTTCTCTCCTTTCTTCTTCATTCGAAGCAATCAAGTCATTTCTCCCACGCCTTGTGTATCCATTCCAGCCAACGCGTGGACCGTTACAATGGGTGTGGCCGGTCTCAATCATTGCCGGCATTGTTTGTGCCCCTGAGTAAGTGTCCGATTTGACTTTGTCTTCAAGGGGACGCATGAAGCTAAGGCGCTTCTGCGGCTGATCTCTCGCAATCAGCCCAGCTTCCACGTCGAGGAGACAATCGCCATGATCGAGCACACCAACGCGCTCGAGAAGCAGATGAAGGAGGGGGTTTGTTCCGAGGTTGCTTCAAGGGCATCGACCTCCGCTGGACCGAGATCGTTGTCGGTATTTGGCTCGTCTAACCCAGTACGCGGCCAGAACCTGATGGGCTATTTCGCTTACTTTCTGTGAGTAGACCACTGAGTCCCAATTTTGTGATGTTCTTGCTGACTCTAGTTCCATCGGACGCGAGCCGGAATGAACCCTAGCCCCTCTTTCACACTCTCCCTTTGCCAGTATGCTCCCGGCATGGTTGGGACAGCTGGGTCTTGGCTGCTCAAGTTCCGCGTCGGCCGCCAGTCGATCCATCTCGGGGGGCTCTGTGCACAGCTGGCGCTGCTCGTCATAGTGGATTGCCTGTCTTTCGGGGTGAAAAAGGCATCGGTGTGGGCCATTGGCGCCATGCTTAGTATTTTTACGTCTGTCTACATCTGTACGACTTCCCCGTCGGGCCCTCACATACTCGCTCGTTTCCGGGCTGTCATCCACTCGTCTCAAGGCTAAGACGATTGTGCTCGCCCGCGCCACTTACAACGCCAGCAACATCTTCGTCAATGTCATGAGCAAATATCAGATGAGCTCGACCGCGTGGAACTGAGGCGCTCGGACGGCGTTATTCTGGCCTGACACTTGCTTGCTGGCTGCCGTCTGAGTCTTCTTCAGGTTGCCAGATCCGAAGGACAGAACGTATGCGGAGCTCGACCTTCTCTTTGAGCAACGTGTGCCAAGTGAGGAAGAAGTTCGCTCAGACATAACTAGACCAACCCATTTGCTTATGCCAGTCGGCAGACTCTCAGTTGAGGTGTCGCACGTGGAAAAGGTTGTCTACCTACTTAGAGCAAGTACCTTGATTCAGTAATCACTACCAGTCACTCAGCTTCAGATTCAGGATCGGGGAACTAACGTCTCCAATCAACTGCAATATCACTTAGATGGATCACGTACTGCCCGTACAACTCGACCTCAATGTTTGGTATTAACATTATGTGTACAAGAAAAAAACCAACAATGGTTCCAACTAGATGCGTCTAGCCCTCCGGGCCTTGGCCAGCTTGCACCGGCTCACAGCCTTCAACCGCCCGTCCAGCGCGATATCCACAGGCGAGGTGGCAATAATATGGTTGATCAGGACCTGATCCATGGTGTCCAAAACCACCATATCCGTAAACGGGGGGCTAAAGAAGTTGTCACCGCCGCCAGCAAGGAAGTCGATAGTGACGAGCTTGTACTCGGCCGCCCTGTCCAGGGGCTGGTCCCCGATGGTCACCGAGACCAGGACATTGCTGGTGCTGTTGGCAGCGGAGGGAGCATATTCGATGCGGACACCACGGCTGACCTGCAGGTTCGATGTGACGGGCCGGCCGTTGTCCACGTTGACGCGGGCGATGATGCCCTCGAGCGTATCCCACAGGCGATCTCCGGACATGGTCACCTCGACGACAGCGTTGCCAAAGGGGAATGCTGTGAGGACCTCGCCACGGGTGATGGGGCCCTCATCAATGGTCGCCCGGATGCCGCCGGCGTTGACCATGGCGAAAGCGGGCGCCGTCTCGGGGGTGCTGAAGTTGAGGCGGTACTGGAGCAGGGCGCTGTGTCCTGTTAGTAGCTGGAACGCCGTGCCAGCCCATTTCCAGGAGTCGAGAGGAAACTCACTCGGAGACAAAATCGCCTAGCAGACACTCTTGTTGCTGGCACGTCGACTGGTCCAAGACCACATTGCTGTAGCCGACCTCCTGGGCGGCAAATTCCTCAAACGGGCCGCGCCACTCATCGATTTGCGCCTGTAGCTCCTCGTCCTGGGCCGTGGTGTTGGTTAGGTGAATCGGCGCGCCATGGTACGACAAAATCTTGCCCTGGGCGTCATAGGTCACGTCAATGTAGCCCAGGTACTCGCCCCAGCGGTAGGCCGTGACGACGAACACCTCATCGCCGTCCTTGTTCTCGACGATGGTCGGGTATGCCCCCGCGGCGCCGGCGAAGTCGCCCAGCGGCGTGTGGCTATGTCCGCCCATGATGAGGTGCAGGCCGGTGGTCTCGCGCGCCAGACGTTGGTCCTCGTCGTAGCCGATGTGAGTGAGGGCGACAATGCGGGTGATGTTGGTGGTGGAACGGATCAGGTCCACCGTGTTCTGGACGGCGGTCACTGCGTCGCTGAAAAGGGTGCCCTTCCCCGGCGAGGCAATGCTCGGGGTTGTCTCAGTGGTGACGCCGATCACCGCCAGCTCGTACTGCGGAAAGATGTGGAACGGCTTAATGGTGCGGTTCAGGACCGGGTGGTCCGACTGAATGTTGGCACTGACGATGGGGAAGGTCAGGTTGTCGAGGAACTCGCCCAGGTGGTCGTCCCCACGGTCAAATTCGTGATTGCCCAACGTCATGGCATCAAAGCCAATCTGATTGAGCGTCTCGGCGATCTTCTCGCCACCGTAGAACGAGAAGAACATGGTCCCTTGGAATTCGTCTCCCGCGTTGAGCAGCAGCGAGTCGGGATGCGACGGCCGCGTCTCCTTGAGGACAGTTTTCACACGTGCATATCCTCCAAAGCAGCCGCGCTCTGGCCGCGTGCAGTCGGTTCCCGAGGACGAGAACTCGTCGAGATGTGCGTGCACATCGTTGAGGTGGTAAAAGGAGATGTTGTAGTTGCCGGCCTCGTCGATGAAGCGTTTGGAGAGGGAGGGCCTACGGCTCACGAGGTGGTCCTCCTTGGCCGCGAGAGCCGCGCTGAGCAGGCAGGCGCCCGCGAGAAGGAACTTGATGGTCATTGTAAGCTGAAGTGAGGCACGCGTGGCCGTGCTGCGATGCCCTGGCAGCTCTCGTCTGCAGTGTAACCACGGGAGAACGGTTCAATTATTGAAAACGTGAAATTTGTCTCGGACGGATGTCGCGCCGGCCTAGAGTTATACTGCCGATCGGATTTTGGGAAGCTGAGGACTCTTCGCGGCGCCGCGGCGGACATCGCCTCATCCCCGGAATCTGGATTCCTTCGCTCGATTTGTTGGTCTCGGCAAGCCGACCTGGAAAGGAGCAAGGCCCTATCATTTCGCTGGAAAGCGATCCGTGCCTGCCTCCGGCGATCACCGGAGTTGCATTGCACCACGGCTTCGGTGTCCTGTCCGGACAATGGGTTGCGATAGTGTTGCCGTCACCTTCCATTTTGGGGATCCGTTGCCGCTTCGGCTGGCATGTGGGGCGCGGGGCAAATTGCAAGCACCCCCGGTCAATGATCGTCACTTATCAAAACACGTGAAAAACAGAAAATCGAGGCGGGGTGTCTGCGAGATCCCCACGTGCAATTGTTGTACCCCTGGATTCGATATTGGCCCCGAGAGGGGGCACTTGGAATACAGATTACTTTCCGGATATTAGCAATTTAACTGACCATGGCCCAAAATCGACGCGCAAGGCGGCGCAAGGCTTCAAGATCGGATCTCTTAAGTATGATAACCTTTCGAAGAAAGTGAGAAGGGTGGCTGTGCATATGCGTATCAGTGTCGAATCTCTATCCGTAGTACCACAGTACACTCTACAAGGAAAAACCAAAAATACTAGATGGGCAGCGTGCAGCGTGACTTCGCCCGGCTGCGATCTCGACGTCGGTGGCATCACCACAACGGCGCCAACGCCATCAACACTGCCCGAGCCGAAACCTCAGCTCAGCCCCGCGTTCCAAGATAGGGTTCATTATCCTCCTGTTGGTAGAAAGTAGACCCCTCCTGCTCGTCTCTAAAGTTGCCCGTCGCGGTTTTCGGTCGCTTCTTCGCCCCACCGCGTGTAGTGGACGGAACGCACATCCTGGCCCCACCTTTTCCGGGGCAGCCCCTCCGCGTCCACCCCGCAAGACCCACAATTCGCCGTTACCTCCAGCCCGGACCCGGTCTTCCCGGACGGAAGCAATGCACGCCTCCTCATCGCGCACCTTTGCGGCCAGGTCCCCTCTAGCTAGCTGCGGCTCCACCGTCTAGGCGTTTCTTGTGATTTTGTCATTTGGGTAGCGGCAGGTCGATCCCGCTGTGAAATTGCCGAAGGCGGGTTTCCGCTTGAATGACCGTTTTGGATTGGGGCGAGAGTCCTTCCTTTTACAGTTGTTATTCCTTTTCCTTCGTGTTTGTCTCGGGCCCTTTTGCCGCCACGTTAGTGACACTGGCTGGCATCTGATTTTGCTTGATTTGGTTAACGTTTGCCCAGTTGCTCTCCTGCGTTGCTGGGAATCCTTGGTTGGTGCAGCGTCTTGAAACCTGTGCGGGACGCAGCCGGACTCGGGATTAGTCGCGAATGGCGATGGGATGTGTATGGGCCGGTCCTGTACATTGTTTGTTAGCACTGTATTAAAAGCAGCCTGGAAGTTGCAAGCAAGGCTGCAAGACCCTCCAGGTAAGTGCTGCAACCCCGCTTTTCCGGCGGGTTTCTGCTTCTCTCCTTTCGTTCTCTCAGACTATTGGTTTTTTTGTCGTAAAATCACCCGTCCTCCCGGCGGTTCGTTTGGCTCGTTTTATCCTCCCGATTGGGGTGTGCTGTCGTGGCACGTTGCCCGGGCTTAGCGAGGGTAAACTCCGTACTCCGTTCTGTACCTTAGGTGGCGACTCCCGGCCCGGGTCAACCGTCACGGACGAAACATCGACCAGAACCTTCTCTTCCCAGATGTACGATACAGCCTCATTCGGAGTCACCCAAAAAGCAGTCTTTGTACCCTGCTAGACACACTTCGGCTGGACACAAAGGCACTCTACAAGAAGACAATGGCTGCCCTTGCCGGCAAGGCGATCACCCAGAATGGCCTGGGCTTGATGCGTACGATGACCCCCCTTCACAGCCATGGCCGATCCTCAGTCTTGGTAAATGTTAACCCGCGAGTAAATCAACAGGCATGACTATGCCCGGCGCATCGATTCCGGATGAGCAGGCATTTGCAGTGCTCAAAGCTGCCATCGCCGCGAGCGTCAATGTGTGGCCGGGGCAGATTTCTACGGCACGCTCGACCATACGACACTCGCCCGCCTGAACGGCTTTGCAGGCGCGGTTAATGGCCACCAGCGAGGACGAGCAGGCAGTGTCGATGACTTCAGCAGGACTAGACCAGCCGTAGTAGTAGCTGAGCCAGTCGCAGAGGAAGGCTCGGATTGTGCCAGTGCTTGTGTGTAAGCGGTCGGGGCATGAGCGCTGGTGTTGTCCAGGTACTCGACGAAGCTCGCCCCGATGAAGCAGCCGACGTTGTCTCCGTCGTCGCGGCAGTGAGTGGCCAGGTAGCCAGCGCTTTCCAGAGCCTCGTGGGCAAGCTCGAGCAGTATTCGCTGCTGCGGGTCCATGTTGACAGCCTCACGCGGGTTGACCCCCAAAAAGCCATGGTCAAATCGCTGAACGTCGTCAATCAGATTTCCATAGAAAGTCCGACCCTTGGTAAGGTTGCCGCTCTGGGTGGCCCGAAAGCTGCCGTGGACGTCGAACCTGTCGATTGGGGGCTCCTTGTGAAGGTCGGCCCCGGCGGCCATCATGCTCCAGAGCTCATCGAGGTTTCTGGCACCAGGCAGGCGGTAGGAAGCCCCAACTACCGCAAGCGCGGTATCAGGAAAGGCCGGAATCCTGCCGATGCGATGGGTCCGGATCAAGCCGTGCGCCACCGTCTTCGTGGGGCGGACGCCGCGCTTGTGGAAGGGAGTCAGGGGCACGCAGTCAGTCAAGCCGAAATACACAAAGCACGCTGTGCTTTGAACGCTGTGCTCGAGGTCCTTGGCAAGCTCGCCGAGCAACTTCTACCACTCACACCGAGACGTCAAGATGGTGGTGACGAGTTCCTCGGCCAGCGAGCCCCTGAGTAGCCGCTCGCCCGTCCGGTTGGATCTCACCTGGACCCCCAGACCTGATGCGTCGGGGAGCTGCAGGCACGGCGTCCCCGCGCACAAACGGCACAGCTCGACGGCGAGTTGCGCATTGTCGGGGTTGTGGACTTTGCCTCAGACTTCCATCTTCTGCACCTGTAGACCCTCGTGGTCTCGGGCGAAGCAGTACAACTCGTGCAGTTTCCCAGCCGGTCCGACGGTGCTGACTGACCGAGGCTCAGTGATGGCTGAGATGTGGGTGCCTGGGAATTGTCGAGTGAGCTCGTTGCCCTGACCTTCGTACTTAAGGCGCATAGCCAAGGTCGTCGATCCCGTGCCACCCATGTCGTCTGCGGCCTGGCCATAAGCGCCGACGCCAAGCACATTGCGCATGGCAATGGCCGTGTGCTTGATAACTCCGGCTTCGTCTTTGGCACATGCAATGGTCATGGCAGACTGCTTTGTGTTAGTCATGGTGCCTCCCTGCATGTTGAGCAGCGAGCGTCAACTCATACCGGAAGTCCTCCACAGTAGCCTTGAATGCCGCCGGCGTGAGCAACGCCGGCCAGAAAGTCGTCATGCGAGAGCCCATGGTGGTCGAGATATCGCAGATATTGCGTGATCTGCAAGATGAGAAGCAGAGGAAGAGCCACGATGCCCGACCTGGCCGTCGCCAAGAGGGCCGAAACCCCGTTGGCAGCCCAGTCGTGGAGCATGTCGACATATTCGAGAACTTGGTCTGGATGGTGTTGAACCTGTGATTCAGGGGCTTCGACTCCTGGCTGTGGTCGAACAGAAGGCAGGATGTAGGTGCCTCATGCACGCCAAGTACAGCACCATCCGGAACTGCCTGAGCCGCTTCTCGCCGCTCAACATCTTCCTAGGCCTCTTCCTCCTGGGTGTCACCCGCAAAACACGGGAGCGCAACTAGCGCCTGACGACCGACAAAATCAACAGGCGACTGGCGAGGGGCGACCTAACTGGGGTCCGGTCCGACCTACTGTCCCCGCTGGTTGGCAAGCTGGACGAGAAGGGCGGGGCCAAGGGCACCATCACCAAGGCCGAGCTGACGACTAATCAGTTGGCTTTCTCCATCGCCGACTGCCAGCTGACCACGGTTGCCCTCGCGACGGCTACCTACCTCTTGCTGAGGGACCCGCCCAAGTGGCAGCGGCTCGTCGACAAAATTCGTGGCCAGTTCACCGGCAATGACCAGATCACAGTGCAGTCCACGCATGGACTTGGGTACCTGAAGGCCGTCATTGACGAGACGATGCGCTTCCGTCACCCCACGCCCATCAGCCTTCCTAGATGTATGCCTCCAGAAGGGCGGACGGTCGACGGCCAACTGATTCCTGGCTATGTAAGCAGGTTGAGCACAGTGGGAGGGGGTTTCAGACTGCTGACCACGTGCTCCAGACCATTATTGGCGTCAACTTGCAAAACATCCAAACTACGCCAACGCTATGGGTTGAGTCGCACGCCTTCCATCCTGAGCGCTTTCTTCCAGGCTCGGACCCGCGGTACGATCATCGTTTTGGCACGGATGTCAAGGCTGCCTTCATGCCCTTTTCAGCCGGCCCGCGCAACTGTCAAGGGTCAAAGTAGGCCTCATCTCCTTCCTTTCTGAAAGAGAGCACATCCACGTACTATGCCATCTGTCTCACTTGAACTATGACCCCACCAAATCCGCTAATATAACCCTAACCCTGTGACATCTGGAACTTTCTTTCAATGCTGCCAGGTGCCAGGACATCAATAATACCAAGCCCACGTAATAGAATCCACGCACACCAGCGCAAATAAGCCAAATAACCCGTTTCCGCAATAAAAACAATTAAAATACAGTACTATTTATCGCTGACTAAGCCGCGCTTGCAGCCCCTGGAGCCCCTGACTGGCCAGTCGCCTTCCGCGATGTGCGAGTAGTCCTCTTCGCCGTGCCTCCCTCCTTTGAAGCCTTTGGCTTCGTTGATGTTGCTGTAGTCTTTCCTCTACCCCCACGGGTAGTATCACGATCTCTGGAGGCTGTACTGGACGGAGGAGCGGCGTTGCTACTACCCCCAGGCGTATCCTGAGCCCCATCGAGAGTCACCCCTTCCCAGGAGGAGGGGGTTCGGCGTATGCTGGGGTTGAGACCTGACTGGCGGCCAGAGGACTTCACATTCTTCACAGCTTTGCGAGCACGAGGCGGCGAGGCGACGACGATGGTATCGCCAGTCGGAGTAGGTGGTGGTGCCGGTTGACTGGCCGGTACAGGTGTAGGTTGAGTCGCTGGTATAGCCTCGTCCTCCTCCACGGCCTGGAGCGGAGGAGCGGTCAATACAGGAGCGTTGGGCTTGCTTGCGAAGGCGCCAGATCCACGAGGTCTGCCCTTGAGGCTGGTGACGCGGTCAAACTCCTGATACCGTAGATACTTGTCCTCGTCAAGTAGACTCCTCTTCAGCCACTAGAAAGGATGGAAGTCCTCCTTGACGAGAGATAGCTTCTTCAACTGGTGTCTCTCGAAGAGGTCGT
>MU863747.1:7783-26206 GCA_033575675.1 Parathielavia hyrcaniae | reverse complement strand
AGGCCAGTCTCGTTGTCTGTCCACCCATTGGAAGTTGGTTTGATAGCCCAGTCGAGTGGGAGCTCGCCCTCGGTGTACCAGTTGGCGAGGTGGTATGCGCCTTGAACAATGAGAAACGGCGGGAGGCACCACCCTTCGCTATTGATGCACTCGATCGCCGTCGCCCATTCTTGATTGCCAGGCTGAACTGCCTTGCTTCTTCCGCGTCGATCGGCGCGTGTTACTACCATGGATGCGCAGATAACGCCCATCATGAAGCCGGTCTCGTCGAAGTTGTAAAAGTCGCTGTAACGGGCTGAGCCCTGCAGAGGCCTCGGTGACCCTCGGCCAACCCCAACCCCTGACTGGAACCCCTGACAGGAACCCCTGAACATCGCCGGGTCAACGACCCCATCAACAACCCCATCACACTTACCCCTTTTGCACTTAGATCGATCTGGACAGACGAAGGCCAACGCGACGCGTTGACCATTTTCTCTTTCTTCCTTTCCTTCTTGAAGCTTAGTTATACTCGTAGAGTCGTCATCAGATAGTTGCAATATACTCCTGAGACCGTTACAGTCGCAGTCGTGGATGCCGTACTTCGCCCTCATGTTGTGCACAAGCTTAAACCACGCGCCAATAAGCTCTGGATGTTCGCAGAGGGCTCTTTGAAAGTCGTATACGCGATTGAAACGCGTCTTGAGTTTCGGTTGTCGGTTGACAAACTTCCTAGCCCAGTGCTTGCCGACGCGTCCGCCGTCGCGTCGCGCGAGAAGCAAATTGGCCATATCTTCAACATCAGCGTGTCGAGGCGCGAATCCTCGCGTATCCAGGTCCAATATATATCGAACAACTGCCTTTTCTTCAATGGCTGTCAATCGATGAGCTGCAGGTCGCGATTCGGGCTTTGGCGTTTTCCCGTTCATCCTGTCGCGCAAGGTCGATTCGGGTATGTCGTAGATTTTGGCAGTGTGTCGGCGGCTTAGATTCTTATCTCGTTGCATAGCCTGAATGGCAAGATTGATTCTACACTCTTTGGATTGCGCCGCCATTTTCCGTTGTTGAGATATTTCAAGTTGGGTTTGGGAGGTTGTGTTACGGTCAAAAGTGCGCGACTTGGGGGTGTGCGCGACTTGGGGGTGTGCGCGACTTGGGGGTGTGCGCGACTTGGGGGTGTGCGCGACTTGGGGGTGGAGCACGTTAGTTATCTTCAATTGTACTGTAATAAAGAGTGTGCATACTTTGCTCTCGGTTAGCGTGGGTACCCCGCAGGAGATTTTCATTACCCATCATACCACAGTACGAATAATTTCAAAGTTTCACTGGCCGATGTTCAATTTCCTGCTGCAGAGGCCAAGAGCCACTGCTTGCACAGGCACCGACCATTTAAGACTGGGGTGGTCCCCTTGGAACCTGATTTCACTTTTGTACATTACATCTGGAAGCGTTGAAGATATCACAACAGCACAGCACCGCAAGAGCGCCCCAGGACTTCCAACCTACGAGTCTCATCTTGCTCATTTATCGCCCTGCATTGATACAGGACACATTTCACTATGATCACCCCTCCCGGGGCCCGGAGGCGAGCTCTCATCATTGTCCAGCTCGCAACGCTGCTTCTCGTGATCGCGCTTTTCCGCCGTAAGCCTTATATCGAGCCGTTGGACAGCGTGCCTACGCCTATTGTGCCAGGCAATGGCCCCCAGCCAAGCACTAAACCTGCCACCGACAGCGCAAAAAATATCAACGACAAACACTGGAGCTCGGTCTGGTCACGAGTGCCCTGCGAGGGGCCAAGGGGGTTAAATGTCGATGAGGAGAATGTCGATACGCTGCATGAGAGCGTCATCGACGGACTCGGTAAGTCTCCAAGCCACAGTTTATTTCCCGTCTCTGACCTGGCCACAGAATATCCACGCCCGTTTGCGGGCTCTCACGAGACTGTGGGTTTGAGTCAGACCTGGATGACAGCGGCTGCCCGCTACGGACCATATGGCTGGGGCGACGACCAGGCGGCATACGACAGGGAAAAGGCGCCATGGAACGAGACAGACTGGGCCGCTCTGCAGAACCGATGCATAGCCAACAATGCCTACAGATTCAATGACGCGACGATGATCCAGGCAATCGCCAGACGCTTTCGCATGCGAAAGCCGGGTGAAGAGATCAAACCGCCGGGGATCGAGCCGCAGGCTGTCGATTACGTTCCTCGAACCGCCATCGTCCTTCGCGCCTGGGAAGGCTACAAGTACACCGTCGAGGACCTGGTAAATCTCCGTGCAACCATCGCCGAGACGGCTCTACAATTCGGTGGCGAATATACCGTATTCATCCTCGTCGACGTCAAGGATACGGGGCGCAACGTCTTCTCCAGCGACGAGAATTACCGGCGGGCCGTTGAGGAGCTCGTACCTTCAGAGTTCCGGGGCATGACCGTTCTGTTCGACGAGACTCTCCTCCAGAGCTGGTATCCCAGGATCAAGACACATGGCGCCACCTACCAGATCATGCAGCCCCTGCAGCTGTTCGCCCGCTTCTACCCCGAATTCGACTTCTACTGGCAGATTGAGCTGGACGTCCGGTTCACGGGACATGCGGGGCGCTACCTTGCCGCCATGTCCGATTTTGCTCGCGAGCAGCCTCGGAAGCAGGCCATTGAGCGCAGCACCTGGTGGTACATGCCCGAGTTCCATGGCAGCTACTCAGACCTGCTGGCGGCAGTGAATGCATCCCTCGAGGGCAAAGGCGGGCTGGGATGGGCAATGCCGATCCAGGATTTCGAGCCCATCGGCCCGAAGCCGCCCGTCGAGGATCCCCTGGCCGACAACTTTGAGTGGGGCGTCGGCGACGAGGCCGATTTCATCGCCCTCACCCCATGCGCTTACATGCCGTCACTCAAGCACTGGGCGTGGAGAAACTGGCAGCAAGGCCTCAAGGCCGGCACCAAGACCCCGGGATGGATGTGCCAGCCGGCTATGGGCCGCGCGAGCAGGACTCTGCTGCTGGCTGTGCACCACGCGCAGGCCGTCCAGGGCCTCGCGATGCACTCTGAAGCAACCCTCTCGTCATTTGCGCTCTGGCACCGCCTCAAGCTCGTCGCGCCGCCGCAGCCCATCTACCAGGACCCGCAGTATCCGCGCGACAAGATGAACGAGATATTCAACGGCCCAAGAGCCGTCAAGGCGCACCGCGGGCAGGACATGCTGGGCCTGGCGGGCATAGCGACCGGCGCCGCCACCATCCGACAGACAGACTACGAGTACATCACCACCACGTCGGCGTCGTTCTGGTGGACGTCCAAATTCCCGGACAGGATCTACGACGCCTGGCTGGGTCGTGGTTCCCAGGGCGGAGACGGCGGCCGCGACGTGACTTATGTGCTCTGGAGGAGCGAGGACGGGAAGGTGTATGCGCCGAATATGATGCTGCACCCGGTCAAGACGAATAAGAACAGACCGTTAGACAGCTCAGGCGATACGCCTTGGCCGGCTATCGCCGGCGTGGCTGTCTCGTTACTGGGCCTTTCTGCGGCTGGTTTCTGGCGGTGGAAGAGGAGGAGCCGGGGCAGGTACTCGGCCCTCGGGACAGAATAGTCCGGGTTGGTATAAAGTCGATGTGGAGTTTTGGATTGTCGTTTTGGTACGGTAAAATCTTTTGGGCAAAGCAAACGTTAACTATAGACAGCGTAATAATGAATGAGGCACAATAATGTCAACAGATGATGATGATGAATGTCACTCCAATCCATTTTTCTCGACATGAATGACAATTGGGAAGGACATGCACGCCTCCAGCTCTGTTCATAGCCACTCGCATCTGTTCAAACAGCCAGCAGCTCACGATTATTATCATGAAGACAGCAATCCCTTTTCTGCCCAGGAACACACCAGACATTCTGGATCCAGCACCCAGCCATGATGTTTTATGTCAAAGCCACTGTCAGCATTAATTAACTGTCTTCTGGTGGCATTGGCAGTTGAGTTCGATATGACCGAAATGGTCGTCGATTTCGTCACGCGGTACGCGCATCCCCTTGTCCCCCGGGCCGCCATTCATCTCCCGCTCCGACCAGCTCAAGAGGGAACGTGACTACTACCTAAAGAAATCCAAGCATCTCCCCACAAGCTCCGAATATTCCTTGCTGGGGGAGTAAAAAGTCAGTATGTATGAAATTGCGTCAGGGTCCCCCACACCCGGTTGCTCTTTTGGGAAGCCCTCAAAAGCAGCCTTGCTCTGGTGGAGAGCTGAAGGAGCCCAATCCGGGTTGGCGAACCCGCGCCGGACCCAAGCGATCGGCTTAGTTCGTTCGATAGCGCCTCCGCCCTCCGCGCAAACATTCACCACTTGAGCCAAAATTGGCGTTTTCCTTCAGAACCACAGTTCCATTGGGGTTGGCCCAGTCCGATACCCACGACCTGGATTTTGCGACTCCCGTCGGTGTCCAACCCAAGGCATCATATCCAAGCTTACAACGAGTTATGAGACCAGGTAATCACCTACCCACCACCACAGTGGATGGGGAAGATGCGGTGATTTATTTTCCAATAACTAGCGTGGCCGCAACAAACAGACTAAACAGAAAACCGGCATGGGGCCTCGTCGACCCCGATACATAAAGAGCACGAGTCCCAGGCTGTCGCCGTCTCTCGAAGCCTGCCCGCAATCAGTGACTCTCGTTGATTCTTTCCTTCCATTGGCCTCGGCCTCCGACACTCCTTTGCCGTCAGGCTCTTATTATCAAATATTGGACGGCTAGAACCTCGCCGTCACGTCTTCTTTCTCTATTGGCTGAAACCGGACATTCGTTTGGCCCACCATGTTCAGGAACCTTCGCCAGCTCGCCCTTCTGGGGCTTGCCGCTCTTCCCGGCTCTCTGGCTGGTCCTCTAGACGTAACGTGCGTTGATAAGGCCGCCGACCAGAACACCTACACCGCAGCCAGCGGTGCCGTCTTCCAGATATTCTGCGGAATCGACTATGCCGGCTCCGACATGGCGGCTGTCTAGGCCTCAGCCTTCTCTGCCTGTATCGACGCCTGCGACTTGACCCTTGGCTGTATCGACGTCAGCTACGCCGGCGATCAATGTTACCTGAAGAACAAGGTCACGGATGCTTTCGAGAGAGATTGGGTCTGGACGGCAATGCGTGTTGAAGTCGCCTCGGACGACAACAAGCTTACGTGCGTCGACATGAAGAGTGACAAGGCCACTTACACTACACCACTTCGACCGGCGCCGTCTTTGAGGCCCAGTGCGGCATCGACTATGCTGGCGGAGATGTGGCCGCCACTAGCACTGCCACGTTTGAGGGTTGCATCGACGCCTGTGCCGCCACTTCCGGGTGCATCGATGTCAGTTACGTCGGCGAAGCCTGCTACATGAAAAAAAAGCTCGAGGTTGCCCTTGAACGAGAGTGGGTTTGGACTGCAAAGCTCGTTGAGTCTGGCAGCGGTAGCCCTGAGTCCTCCACCAAACTCTCCTGCGACGACTACGCGAGCAGCGGCCAGATCTACGAGGCAACCAATTCCGATTTTGAGATCGCCTGCTTCAAGGACTACGCCGGTGGCGATCTTCTCGGCCTTAGCACAGCGTCTTTAAAGAATGCATCGACGCCTGCGACGCACACCATGAGTGCCTCAACCTGGCCTACGTCCACGGTGCGTGCTATCTCAAGAAGCAGCAGAGTCCCGCTGTCGACAACGCCTCCGTCTGGGGTGCCGTGCGCAAGTCCGCCACGAGCACGACGTCTACGACTACCACTACTACCAGCACGCCTTCATCCACCACAACACCGCTAACTTGCGAGGGCAACGCCAGCAACATGGTCGAGCACAAGTCGGCCAAGAACGGTGTGTACCAGATCCTGTGCGGCGTTGACTTTGGTGGCAACGACCTCACGGCCACTGCCACGGCCACCTTTGAGGACTGCATCGCGGCTTGTGACGAGAACGCGGAGTGTGTTGACGTTAGGTAAGTCCCTAAGCACCCGGAGTGGGTTTATCAACAACAATTCCAAAGCTAACATCCTTTGTCACCAGCTATGTGGCACCGGCTTGCTACCTGAAGAATGCTGTCGGCGACATGACCCAGCCCAGCCACGTGTGGACGGCCAAGCAGCTCCAGCCCTCCGGCTCGGTCCCCAAAGGCACCATCACCTGCCCCAAGTCCGACGGACAGACATACAGGGACGACAAGGGCAACCGGTGGGCGATCCGGTGCAACTACGACTACCAGTAAGCTACCTAAGCTACCGCTAAAGAACTTGAAAGCTCCTAACCACTATCAGGCACTACGACACGCAGCAGGTGTGGGCCGATACCATGGACGAGTGCTTGGCGTGGTGCGGCACCCAGCCCAACTGCGCCGGCGTGTCGTACGGCACCGAGCACGCATCGGGCCATTGGAACTGTTGGGCGCGCACTCGCGCCGGCCCGGTTCGCGCCAGCTCGCACCACTCGATGATGCTTCTGAGCCCCTTTGAGATCATTAACGCCGTCTACGGCACTGCCAACATTACCGGGTGGGCCGCGGTGCACATGCAACTCGGCAACTGAATCGAGATCAACACCAACACCATGCAACTGACGGGAGCCCAGGACGTGCTGCCTGGCGTTCAAAACCCATCTTCATCCTGTACCGCTACGGCGGCGAGACACGCACCTGGGTCGGTCTTCAGAACACGGGCGTCCACACCATCTACCCCGGCGACATCATGTCCATGGCACCACCCATGTCGGCGGGGCTCAGCAGGCAACTGACCGTGCCGGACATACCGGCCTCCCGGCTCGGCCTGCCTAACTGGATCCGCCCCATCGACATCTGCTACGGCCGGTCCCCGATCCGGAATATGAGGGCTCGGGACGCCGTCTACCGCGCCGCGTACGCTGGCCAGGTGTCCAGGTTCCAGAATGAGCTGCTCGGCGACACGTGGCCTGGGGCTCACGAGTCGGGAGTCATTTGGTATCGGGACACTAGGGAGGGCGAGGGTGGCAAGTTGTATGTGGCCACTGCCGTCGAACATCATATTGCGGGCGACACCTTCACGCTCATGGATCCCAGTGGGAAGTTCAATGCGGCTGCCACGGCGGGGAGGGATCCGTCCAAGTGGCAGTGAAATGCGATGGGTATTAGATGGAAGGGGGGGTGTTCATCTTCGTATTTGCCTGGCCTAGGTATTTTTTTCTCATTCAAAAGATGAAGGGTTTGAGTATCAGATCTGGGGGTTTGAGGTTGTCAATCTAGATCTACCGTTCCTTAGGTCTTATTACACCAGCGTTTAACCTGAGCAGCTGCAAGACGACTCACACAGGCCCAAGTCTCGTCCCCCTCCACCTCGTCCAAGCCACGCTGAGGTAAATTGACCCTTGCCTCTCGTTTTGGATGACCCAGCGCTCACGTAATTTTCCAACGTATTTTCTTCCATTGACAAACAACTTATTCATTCGCACCACCGTTGGCTCGAAGTTGGGAGAGAGCTGATGTTCGAACGCGGAGGGACTTTTACTCTGTTCTACAGGGAATCAGTCCCACAGCTGCACGGCTAACACGGAGGATCCTAGGCTGGCTGATGGACTCAGGGAGGCTGCCGATGTACAATCTAGCCAGGAGGCTGGAGCTGGAGCTGGAGCTTGCGGTCTGATGCCCCCTCCTTCGAAGGCCAGGAGGCCTTCTCTTTTTGTACTTGCAGGCTCAGTCACTGATCGTTTCCTTGATTTTCGATATGGGGTTTCCATCCGGCCTGCAAGGGTGCGGTTTTCCTGTATAGTAAATAGTTGAAGGTCCGGCACGCCCTAGGGCATAGCGGTGTAGGAATAATAATAATAACAGTACTGCCAAGGTCATGGCGTATCGGAGTTAGCGATAACCGCTGGACAACCGATGAGCTTACCTCCGAGTGGCTTCAAGAGGTCTTTGAGCCACAAACTCGAAACCGGACTGTTGATCAATAACGTTATCGGCTTCTCATTCTCGATAATCATGGAAGCCATTTGACGCCTGCATTCGACAAATTCTGCACGGAGCATCGGATCCTTACAAAGTGCATGCCTCCACACTCGTCGCACTACCTCCAACCTCTTGACGTCAGCTGTTTCGCTGTGCTTAAGCGGACGTACGGCGACCTTGTCAAAGCGATGATAGCACTCGGGGTTTATCACATCGACAAACCAAGGTTTCTCGAACTATTTTTTGAAGCTCGGAAAAAGACCTTCAGCACAAAGAACATCGCAAGTGGCTGTAGCGCTACAGGGCTCTTGCCTTTCAATCCAACTCAGGTTGTTTCTCGGCTGCAAACCAAGATACGGACACCAAGTCCCCCTCCTGCCCCTGAGCAACCGCCAAGTCTGCCTCTCAAAACGCCAGTCAATATAGCCGACCTTGACTCTCTCCAGAGAAAATGCCAGAGAGAGAGAAGCTCAACAGATCAGGCGCTTCAGAAATCATCAAGGGCTGCCAGATGGCAATGCATAACGCTGTTCTCTTGCAGGAAGAGAACTCACGACTTCGAGCCGAAAATGCTCGACAAAGGAAAAAGCGGGCACGCCGAGCTTTCATTCAGACAGGAGGGACTATGACGATTGGAGAAGGGATGACACGCATCGAGGCCTCCCAGAATGCTCTTCAGAAGGGTCAAAGAAGCCAGGAAGCTCGTCGAGAGGTCGAAGGAGAGGCGGGGCCATCGGACACCACTGCGTCAAAGGCACGAAAGCGTGCGCAGCCAAAGTGCAGTGTTTGCGGCTCAATAGAGCACAACGCCAGGAAATGCCCTTGTGAATAAGGACTCGAATTATGTAGATTGCATTCCGAATTGACTGCTTTTCGTGTCGCGGTGTGCGTCCAAAGTTGAAATGGTGGGGTTTGTCCCGGAAGGTGATAGATTACGTTAGCTCGCAACAGTAACTAACGCAACCTTGGACAAGCCTCGACCATGGGCGGCCGCAGCCTGCCCAGTCACGTTGCAGGCCCGAGCAATCGGACCAGCTCCATTGCCTGCTCGCTCACGAACGCGACCAGCGCACACTCGAAAAATATAATCGGGCACGACACTGAGGGGCAGGTGGTTGGTGAGAGCGAGGAAACGGGTACATTTGCAGACGCCGAAACGGTGGCGCCACACAGCACAGCACAACCAATACCGACTTTGCACACCATCCATCCACATTTGCAGGACCCGACCAGCCCGGAAGTCGGGCGACAGTTACCTCCGAGGTTCGTTGCGTCATCCACCCGCCACGAAGCCACGAAGCCACGAAGCCACTCGACCGGAACGACCTGCACTCGGCTACCGTGGCATGGCTATTGACGCTAGCGCAATGACGGCGAACGACCTGGCGCAACGCCGGCGTGACGGTCCGGCGCCGGCCGCGTCTCGAGCTGAAAGGCGCCTCATGACATCTTTCGATGCGCAGGAGGAGACTGTCGTTCGGATCAGAGCGGCCCTGTTCGGTCTGTCGAAGCAGCTTACCGACGGCCTGATGATCTCTCGTCCCGGGTGGCATTCAACGACAAAGTGAACGAGCCCGAGCGCGAGATGCAGCCTTCGAGCGACCAAGCAGGGCGAGGCCGAATTGGGTCGCCTGGGACCCCAGAATGAAGCATATGACCTGCGAGAGAGGACGACAGGACGCGGCCAGGAGATGAGGGGTAGAGGATCCCGTCGCTCGGTCGCAGCCGCGCGAACCGAGCACGGTCGACCAGCAGATGCTCACGAGTTGACCAGACGCACACGCCCGACTAAAGATGAAGGCCAAGGGCCCGACACTTGCGACCCGACACGGGCCGGGACTAACTACTGTGCCCCAGCGAGAAGATACAGCACCGGGGAGGGCGAGAACTCGTTTCGCCAGGTGCCGAGTCGCCGAATTCGAGCTACGAAGCACACCAATACGGCATCGCTCACAAACAACCCGGCTCGCCCCGGCTCCGTCGTCCCAACACCCCTTCACCCCTTAGTCGCACTTGCGCCAGTCGAGCGAGACATGGACGGTGATCTTGCCGCTGATGCGATCGACCTGTCACCCCCAACCATCAGCGTTGGGCCTCGTTTCCGCAGTCTGGGCGTACAAAGAGCAAGGGGGGACAGGACATACCGCAATGAGGGCCTGCTCGCGGGTGGGCGAGATGTTGCACTGCGTGTTCATGTTCATGATGGCCGTGGTGCCGCCGCACTGCGACCACGAGACGACGTCCGGGTCGGCGCTGAGCGTGAAGGGCCCCTCGCGCGGGCCGGGCAGGGCGAGCGAGTAGTACGACTGGCCCTGGATGCCGGTGAAGTCAAACGTGTTGGTGCAGAGGCCGCGCGAGCCCCGGGGCAGCTGCGCGAAGCCCTGCATGTCGGTCGCGAGGGTCGAGAATCTTTTTTGGTTGGGAATGTCAGCCTTTGGGATCAGGTCGCGGTGGATAGGACAGAAACACACTGGAAGCCCTCGTCGAACTCGAGGTTCAACGTGAGCTTGCAGTTCTTGCGCCATTCGGAAGCCATGGTGCCCGGGCCCGTCTGGATGATGTACTCGGAGAAGGTGACTTCGAGGAGGGTCTTGGTCGCGTCGATCTGGACATCGGCGGTGCCCGGGGGGCAGCCCGAGCCGAGGAGCGAGACACCAACCACCTGGACTTTTGCGGGGACAGCGCTGGGGACCGAAAGGGCACGGGCGGCAAGGGTGTCAGTGGGAGCAGCCGCCGCGAGGGGGAGCAGAGGGAGGAGCGAAAGGAGTTTCATGATGAGAATTGTGGTGTTGAGATGTTTGAAGGCTTGGGAAAGGTTTGATTGTTGACCTGCTGATGAGGATGATGGGGAGGAGTCCGTCCGGTACCTTATCGACGACGGAACTGTGCTCTTTATGCCCATCTCCCATGCTCGCAACGGTCTCAACCTTGGCCCGGCACTGTACTCTACGTTCTGCCTCTCTTGGACGCCGGTATTGGCGCCGCTTGGCTCGTTGTGCTGAGTTTTGCAGCACGGGGTATCACCACCGTCGCCGAAAGACCTGTGAGGCTATGAGCTAGTTTGTCGATATGACGATATCACATTATGACCAAAGGAGTAAAGACCTATTTTTATCCCGCCAGACCAGCTCTGTACCTGGGCGACTGGGTCTGGCTCATATCAGCAATATCAACTCTGTCGCTGTTGTTGGTTGCTGGGATTACATCCGGGGATAGGCAATAGAAATTCATCAAGTGCAAGGCACGCTTCATCATCTCGTGTTGGGCTGCGTCCGTCTCACTGCATGACAACTGGATCCTAATTATTCCGTCTCTGGGTAAACACAGATCAAGCACCCGGGACAGCTGCCCGGCAATCTTTCAAAGTCTCATTTAATATGATGTGCAATTAATGTGTCCGCCGAGAAGCTCGCGGCACCAAATAGAAGCTTGATTGTCGTTGCTATCATGCTGCTGTTGTCGTCCATCTCCAGCGCCCTACATGTGGTTCTAAACTTAACAGCAGGCATGCTACGATGTCAACCAGACGGCTTCCGCAGTTTTACATCGGCGGCTCTCTTGTTAATTAGTCATAACTAGTTATATAGTTATCATCATGACCGGAAATAAGCGGAGGGCGTTTGAGCACAGCTCATTCACTCATTAATTCTTCGCCTGATATTTGCCGGAACCGGCTGCACCGGAAGGAGGCAATAAACCAGGCAATTAGCAGACGGTTCCCAGAGAGCCAACACGAGTTTGAGGGTCCACATCGACAAGACGGCAGCTTGGATGCTTGTCGAGCAGGTGGCTGGACAAACTTGGATGAATCCGAGGACCGAGCAAAGACCGGAACACCTCTGACTACCCATCCCTGGCCCGAAAACCAACCCTCAACCAGAGATCCAACCTGGTGTAGATCCTCTCCCTTCGAGATGCCGCCTATTGATCGAATTCACCAGCGTAAAGGACCTCACCGGGCTCACCGTTGACGGTGTCCCACAATGACCGCGCCGCATGCTCAAGAGCACGCTTGGACGTCTTGGGCTTGTCCTTGGGCACACTGGTGGCTCTCAATTCCCGCTCGCCATCCTCACGGGCCAGCCTCACTGTGGTATGTTAGCTGCTGCTCGATAACGGAGAGCTTACCTGTTCCGAAGGGGGATGGGGGAACAGGCTGGGGCGGTAAGCAGAAGGGAAACGAACCATGCAAATACACCGCCGTCCGCTTCCCGCTAAAAAGCGCGTGCGGCACGTTGGTCGTGTTGTCCGAGTTGGCATCGCCCACGGCATACACCCCGGGGACGTTGGTGATGAGGCCCGCAGTCTGATCGGCCGCCAGCCGGCCGCCCCAAAGCTGCACGCCCATCTCCTCGCCGACCTTGGACGTCTGCTCCGACGGGAACGCGGCCAAGAACGCTGCCCTCTTCACGGGGCCGCCCTCGCTGAAGTCGACCTGGAACAGGTCGTGCTCGGCCACGGTCGGCAGACTCGGGTCCTCGGTCCCGATGGTCCCGTTCCGCAGGCGGGTCAAGCGGGTGATGGTGCGGTTGTCGACGCGGACGTTGTGGATTTTCAGGTACTTCTCCCAGTTGGCCATCTTGGCGTCGGTCACGGCACGGAACGCGGGCGTGTCGGTACCGTTGACCAGTGCGAGAATGTCCTTGTTGAGCGTCAGCATCTCGCGCACCGCGGCGGGCACGTGGTCGAGGCTGCCCAGCAGGCCGAGCGGCTGGTCAGCGTGCTCGTGCCCGTCGCACCAGGGGCACCAGAAGATGCCCTGGCCCCAGTTCTCGCGGATGCCGGGCGTGTCGGGCAGAATGTCGCGCAGGCCCGTGGCCAGGACGATCTTGCGCGCCGTGATGTTCGTCATGATGGTCCCTGGCGGATTGAGCGACGAGACGACAAAGTGCGTGTTTTGCTCGTCGGCCGGCCTGATCTTGACCACGGTGCCGTTGATCATGGCCACTGTGGTGTAGTGGCTCAGCTGTTGGCGGGCGGCATAGCGGTAGTAGGCCGGGGTGACGCCTGGCCGCCTGTCAGTCATGGGTAGTCTTCGAAACGGGCCAGGAATGGTGGTTACCATCAAACCCCAGAACATCGTGCATGTGCCTCGTTGGCTGGTTGCGGTACTCGCCTGAGTCGATCAGGAGGACCTTCCGCCGGACGCGTGCGAGACCGCTCAGCGCGGCCAACCCAGCAGGGCCACCACCCACAATGATGGCATCGAAATCAGTGGCCGGAGGGCCATTTGCACGGGGCAGGGCAGCACCACTAGCAGCCGCTGCAAGGGCGCTGAGGAGGAAAGCAGAGAAGCCACGCATTGGAGTTGCGAGATGCTAATCTGATTTTGCCGTGGGAGTGAGGGGCTGGGAGGGAGTCACCGTCAAAGCCAGCAAGAGGAGAGGGTGTTGGGCAGCCTGCTTCCTGTACTAAAGCCATGTAGTACGCCCGTAATATATCTCAAGTATGACCCCGGGAGTAAGTGGGAAAAACTCCCTCCCCAGTCCGAAGATCTTGTCCAGACCAGACGCAAGGTTGGAAAATGATCGTTGTGCCCCGGCTCGGCCCTATCCCGTCGCAGAAGGATCGGCGCATATGTAGCCATAATCGCGATCGGCCCCGGGGGGTGACTTCGGGTTGGATTGGATTGGATGGCTAGGCGGACAAATGCTACGTGTCACAACACTCTGGACTCGTGGAGTCGCACTCCCACGATTGCTGCTGGAATTATGTCATACCGGTGCGTCAATTGTATCTCTGTCGGGGTATCGAGCGAAGGTCAGCGGCAGATCCTAACGCCACTGTCGTCAGATCAGAGCTTGTCTCGGTTGGGCATGTCTCACCTCAGCTGTGGGAGGCCGGGCCCGGGAGCCAACTGAAAGCTGCCAAACTGGAGAGGTTGGCATTACGGGCCAGATGGCCCCAATCAAGAGAACGGATTCCGAGAAGTGGAGGTGAGCATTTGGGAGCAATTGTTGATCAACTGGAAGAATGAGGGGTCATTGCTCAAGATGGCGCAAATCCAACTCAGAGGTGATGAAGAAACGAAGCATGCTAGCGTGGGAGTCATGGCGCTCGAAGGAGTGAATCAAATAGGATGGCAATAGCGAAGATCAGGGTTTGAGCCAGGAGTGGCTGAGGTACCGTTCTTGTTGCTTTTTGTTTGACTACAGCAGCTGCCCTGAGTGGCGGTGTAAAAGTGCGGACCGCCAGCCTCACAGCTGCAGAAATCGTCAAGGGTGGTCAAACGCAAAGGCCTTTCATCTCCCGTCCTACACAAGACTATACATTTCTGCTGCCTTCATCGTCTTCCTTAGCGATAAAATTTAGGCTGTGAAAACCCCGTTCATGTCGAATTGGTAGGCATCATGATGCATTGTGAAATCTGCCCTGCTCCTTCCTCGAATTTCATACGTGCAGGTTGCAACATCAGATGGAAGGCGCCAGTGCCGGAACCACAGCAGGAACCTGGAAACCGCTCGAGACTTCCATGTTGACTTGAACAAACTCTCGCGTGGCTGCTGCTTGCACCTCCCAGTTGACGTTCCCTTCTCCGCCGCACAAACAACAAAATAATGTCCCGTCGCGATTCAACATCAGACCAAAATAACAGCAAAGCTCCTTCAGCTGGCGGATGTTGTTCCTGAAAAGATCAGGTTTATCCGCAACACAATTACTTACTTTTCCAGTCCGACAAAGACTGATTACAAGATGCAGAAGTCTGCAAATCCATGATCGCGAGGGAGCTCCGACACCACACGCAACACTGCTGTGACGATGGAAGCTGGTGCACCCCACAGCCAGGGTATATTTGGAGAGAGAAGAGCATCTTCGTGGGGTCGACTTCTTCAGAAAAGCGACAGGCACATTGGGAACCTGACCACTCCTGTCAATCATGGCAGTCGGCAGACCATTGCCGAGTGGGAGGGCTAGAGGGAGAGATCGACCACTGTTCAATCAGGCGCAACCGAGGTGTGTTCCACCCCCCACTCCATCTGGATCCCATTCACGCTGACATCTTCTGTGACAACTCCAGTCCCCAGCGCGAGTAAGCCGACCAAGCCGCCTACTTCGACATCTGCCTCCTCATCTTTCACGCCGCCGACTACCACAACCTCAGCGGCATTGACCTCTGCCTCCTCACCTTCTACGCCGCCGACTTCCACAACCCACGGTCGACCTCTCCCTCCTCATCTTCCACGCCCCACCGACCACCACAGCCCCAGCGTCATCGGCCTCTCCATCCTCATCTTCCACGCCGCCGACTACCACAACCCCCGGTCATTGACCTCTCCCTCCTCATCTTACAAGCGATCAATCACCAAAATATCCAGCATCGCAGGCTCTCTTCTCTTTACTGTGTAGGAACGTGTTGCCAAGTCGGGCCTCCACTCAGGCCCGGAGTGCTAGGGTTGGATGACCAATGACCGCCCGGGGCCTCTCCATATGCAGCAAGTGGGCCCGGGATTGGCTAGCCCCGGCAGCGGTCCGACCGTTGACCGCTCGGCGCGCCGCAGTCTGCCGATCGGCCAGCAGGACCAGGAAGGACTCGTCGCCTGCTGTTGACGATGCGAACAGCTCTCGGGCTCCCTCCATTCCTCCGGGCTTTTGAGGAGAGTTGCACATTCAAGTCACTGTGTGCGGCCGACCTCGGTGCCCTTCGGAGCTGCTCTGACCTACAGTTTTACACAATGATGCGCTGGTTTGCCAGGTGGGAGACATCCATGGAACTTGACCCGAGGTACAGAAGGCATGACTTGCTGAGTTGAGCGCTTGCTGAGTTGAGCGCTTTTGGGGACTGGAGGGGGCAGGGGGATGGGAGCATCAGATTGATGAAGAATGAGGGGTAATGCGATGCAACTCAAGCCTTGACCTTTTTGGGTCATATTTGCGAATTCTGGGGTACATTCGACTGCCGCTGACGTGGAGCAGGCCATGGTTGCTGCGTCAACTCCACACCATATGTACACTGCCTCAGTCTTCATTCCAGGTTTCATCCTACGGACTATAACGCTCATCACTGCCCCACACTCTCTCAGGGGCTGCCGCCTTTCTCGCGGAGATCGGTGGCCGCAGTGACATCAGGTACCATCGCCTCCTTTGGTTTGGCTTGCGGAGATCGATGCTTCTCGGTTCTCCCAGTTGAACTTGCACTTCGATTGTAGCCCGACAGCCGAGGTTCCGAGGCTCAACACTTCAAGATGGCAGGATGACGACGAGGGCTCTTGTCTGGGACTAGAGACATTGTAGATGCAAAAGTATAAATCGCCCCTTATCGGCCACGAGAATCTACCTAGTCTAGTTCTTTTTTCACCAGCCTCTTACAGTCTAGTTGTCCAAGTCCATTGCGTCATCACCATGCTGTCTATACGGACTCTCGCTCTTTCCCTCATGTCCCTGGGGCTTGTTGTCGGCCAAACCACGGAGCCCTGCCCTCCGGTTCCGACTCTCGACCTCGGAGCTGGGGTCCCCCCGAATCCCGCTCATATTCCCGAGGGTTGCTCTGACTACGAGATTCTCGTCGGTACGTGGGACCTGACTCCGCTGCTCGAAGGTTCCTTTGTTGCCCACTAAACAATCCACACGCCAGCCCGCGGAACCGGCGAGCCTAACGCCCCTGGCGGCAAGTTCGGCGTGATCGTCGGCGACCCGGTCGTCACCAATACGACTCTCCAGCTCCCCGGCGCCAGGGGCTACCCGGTCCAGGTGAAAAACTCCCTCTCTTGCACGCTTGTATTGAAAGCGTATTCGTTTTCTAACCTCAACTTCGATTAGTATCCTGCCAGCATAGACACCACAGGCGTTAGCCAGGGCTCCGCCGACGTTGTCAGCCGCATCAGGCGCCAGGCCCTGCGCTGCCCGCGGCAGACCTTCTCGCTCGTCGGCTACTCCCAGGGCGCGGCAGTCATGCATGCCGCTGCCGGCGACATCCCGCGCTACCTGTACCCCCGCATCAAGTCCCTCGTCATGTTTGGCGACGGCTACAACCGCCTAGGGTTCCTAGGCCGGTTCCCTACCGGTCTAAACGACAAGGCCAGACAGGTCTGCGCGCCTGGCGATCCGGTAAGAGATGATGCCCCCTTTTTTTTGAAGGTTGCCTTCTTCGGGCTGACCTTTCCTCCTCCTCGGCCAGATTTGCGATCCCGACGCTGGAAACTGCACATACTGGCATCTCGTCTACGTCCGTCCCGACTACATCAACCCTGTTGTGGACTTCATCGTCGAGGGATTTACCGGCAATTAAGCATCAAAAGGGGTAGACCGCCCCTGCTTGCTGGCGGTCAAGGGCGGAGATGTGCATCGAAAATGCCAAGAAGATATCAGTAACTAGCATTGATGCCGGATCTTGTGGCTCAATGCACATGTGTATTGTACATACCTGCCTTGAATACTCAAGTGAACATACCTATAAATCAGAGCACGGTTTCTCGAATGGGCACTGGCGTCAGAAATACAATGATAGAGATGTACAGTAAATGCTGGGACTTGCCTCGCAGAGGGAAGGAAAAGGGGATATTGCAGCCCGGAAGCTACCAAGTGGTGACGTTATCGTCACCTTCAAGAATTCGGAGGCAAAGAGGTGACACGAGGAGGAGGATAATAAGGGGTGGATAAAAGGGGCTTTCGGGGAGGCTGCCGAAGAGAGGAAGAGGACCTTTGCGGTCCTAGTTAAATGGGGGTTAAAAGGGGACCTAAAAAAGACTACAGCAGAGTAGCTCGGTCAGTCAGTCAGCCTACCGACGGCTGAAAAGACCCAGTTCCGGATCCCAACTAGGGAAGGAAGCAACCGAGCAACAGTCCTGGTTAGCCTGGCTAGCCAAGAAGAGGCTAAGCGGGCCTGTGAGGGGGTCCTATGGCAGGCTCAGCTATTCGACTGTGAACCGTATTGGGGTGCCCTACAGACCACCCAGTGCTATAAGTGCTGGGGGTGGGGGCATACCCAACGGTTTTGCAAGAAGAAGGCCATTTGTCCCCGGTGTGGGACAGGGGCCCACGGGGGGGGCGGGAGGGCAGGAGAGGCCCAATGCCCTACCCTGCTAAGCGGGGTCCCACTACACTGTACAGCCTGCAAAGGAGGAAGGCACCCGGCCTGGGTACGGTGGTGCCCAGTAGCAGTCAAAGCCCGGGGTGCAGCGAGGGAGGCATACTCTTTCCGGCCAAGGACCTTCGATCTAGCTCTTCTTGAAAAACAGCAACAACAACAGCAAGGACAGAGGATTCGGAACGTTACATTCCACCAGGGAGGCCCGGGGGGGGGGGGGCGGCAGGTGACCCAGGGGGCCCAAGATCTAGTGGGGGAGGCCGAGGATGGCTTTCAAGTAGGACCAAGAAAACGGCCCCGGAGACGACCCCCCGGTATGACCGTAGCCCAGGAAGAGGCTCGAAGGGATCTGTGACGGGCACCGGCACCAAGGCCCAAACTGGTCAGCCTGCACATACATATGATATTGCACAACGAGAGCAAGACTACCTATCTAACGTGTGGGCATGCGACCAGGTCTTATGCAGATGCGGGC